>CM035431.1:90884714-90997214 GCA_020310875.1 Ceratopteris richardii | reverse complement strand
TCTCATACCAAGAATGTGGTGCTTGCTTTAAACCATATAATGCCTTCTTTAACCTGCAGACCTAGTTCTCATGCCCTTTCTGCACAATGCCACGGGGCTGAAAAACATACACTTCTTCATGCAAGTCACCATTCAGAAATGTTGTTTTAATGTCCAACTGATGTACATTCCAACCATGATGGGCTGCAAGTGCACAAATGCTCCGAACAGTAGTCATACGGCATGTAGGTGCAAAGTTCTCATCAAAATCAATGCCTCTTTCATGCGGATAACCCCTTGCAACAAGCCTAGCCTTATACTTGTCAATTGTACCATCAGGTTTACGCTTCCGCTTGTATACCCACTTAGTGCCAATGGCCTTCTTGCCAGGAGGCAAGTCACATAAAGACCAAGTACCATTCTTCATTATTGCATCATATTCAGATTGCATAGTAGCCATCTAATTTTCTGAATTTTATGCTTCATCAAATAAAACAGGATCATTCTTGTGTTCACACACATCACTACCTAAATATATCAACAGCTTGCTCAAAACTTTACACTGTGGAAGGAGAACGGACCAAAACATTAGCATCAAATTTTGCACCTCTTGCAACTTCACTTCTTCACATTTACACATGTAAATGTTCCTACACTTAATTCTCTCAGCCTGATCACAATTAGAAGCTGAAAACTTGTACAGAGGTCAATCAACTATGGACTTAGACTTGTACAAAAGGATTTCACAAAAGATTAAACACAGAAGAAGTACACACAGAAATATCGGGTGCAACTTTTCTTCATTTCTGAGAAGTTTTACATCTGAGTGATGAGAGAGATATCCTACACTTCTAAAGTGTCTAATGACTCAAAATACTTCTAATTCTTCTCTTCACATGCTCTCTCACTTTGCCCCAACATTTTTACTTGTATATATAGGCAAATATGTACAAACGCATAACCAAAACAAAAGGTATAAGTGAGCTAGCTCTAAATTAATGTACATATGTATACACATCTTCATCTTCTAAATATGTACTTTCTTCATGCTTCATAAATTGATCTTTTCTTCAATCCTTGACTTCAATCCTTCATCAAAACTTCAATTGGTGATTGACTTGCACTAGCAGCTCCCCCTCAATCATCAATTGAGGTTCTCTCTATCTTCTTTATACCTGCCATGTCTTTGAATCTCTGTAGCTTTGGTCCATCCAAGCTTTTGGTTAGCATATCAGCTATCTGATCTTTTGTTCAAGTATGTATAACTTCAATCTCTTTATCCATCACCTTCTCTCTTAGAAAGTGATACTGAATCTCCATATGTTTAGTCGTGGCATGAAAAATAGGGTTAGAAGCTAAATACAATGAACTCATGTTATCTCCATGAATAGTGGGTCTACTCTGAATAATGTCCAAACCCCCTATTGTGTTGTATTGTTGGTAGTTCGTTAACACATGAGCAAAATTGTTTGCACAACCGAAGTTTAGCAATCAAAACTGTCGGTATTCCTATCTACTTATGATCGCATTGAACATTTTATTTACAGGGTGGATAGGACACTTCATAAGGAAGCGAAAATTCTCTTCAAGAATGGACTGTTCACATCTAGTTAGCAATTACGGACCTCCTACTAAACGATGCTAGCAATTATTTGGGCAGCTTATCCAAATTTAAATATATGACTTGTATGATAGCAAAGATAGCATTGGATACTATCTATTCTTTGATGGCAACAACTCTTTACCATTGTTGCTGAACTTTGAGTCTTTATGCATATACTTCTAACGCCCATGTAACTCAAAACTTTGCTTATAACACTCTTCAATCCCTTCTTGGAACTACATTCACCTAATCACCTTTCAATGTAATTCAGTGTGTAGTATCGGAAACAACTCAATACTCTTAGGATCTTCACTATTATCTAGTATATGTAGTTATGCTACTAGAACCTTCGGACTCTTTGGACTAAATGTTTAGCTATTATCATAAGAATCTTTTGTTACCACAATTGGGGATTAACATTTTCCTTCAAACATTCATACACCGACAATACTTCTACTCGAGCCTTTGTAATTATCCTTAATCCGAATCATCAATATTATCCAAACATTCAATTGTTGTTGGATACTTCAAATACAAGAAGAAGATTATTGGATACTTCAAATACAAGAAGAAGATTAACCACTTATACTAGCCTAACTAATCAGCATTATAGATTGATATTGTATCAGACAAAAATTGGACTACAACTGTACAAAGTACTCAAGAATTCCAAAAACTATGAAATTAGATTAAAGTATAGATTACAAAAGGAGTTCCTTCCACTCAGGCTAATAGAGTACATTCAAAATATCTACTTCTACTCCCTTCTGTTCACATAATTCAGCCAAACTCTCAATTCTTTAGAGTCTCTCTCTACCTCACTTCTTTTGGGCACTGCTTCTTCCCTTTTTATAATTGAGTGGGTTTTGTAGAATGCATAGCCGTCGCCTTTGGTACTGCCATTGAGGCAGCGTGTACTACTTCCTTTGACTACAAAGTTACAACACCAGTTAGATTACAAAAAAATAGGAGAAATATACAATTGGAAACCAGTTTCCATGCAAATTATGATGGAATAAAACCATTTATTATAAGAATGGCCTAATAATGATTGTCAAAATATCAAGTGTGTTTTTTGAAACCAATGCCACCCACCATGTAAGAATTTTGAGATCTACAATGTACTTCAAGCTAGACAGCTAAAATGTAATATTATGTTTATGTCTTTGTAAGAAGATTGAGGTGTAGTGTCTTAACTATTATAGAAGATTGTTGCACTATTGAAGCCATCAAAATTTCAGCCTAATCTGCTCTTTCAAACAGATAGGTTGTTAGATCATGTACATCGATTAAGGAATGTGTGAAGAATAGCACAACAGACTCGTAGAGAGAGAGAGAGGGAGACAAATAGCACAATAGTCTCATAGAGAGAGAGAGAGAGAGATTACATGGGTCGCATCAATATAAACAGATGCAAGGTACTCTCTCCAAAGGCACATGCTTGGGTGGGGGCCATAAACACAGTTCTATTGGCTAGGTTTTACTTGGGAGATTTCATCACTACCATCCTAGCATGAGAACCTACTATCACTATAAATTTGTATGCCCACACTTTTCATAGTCCTCTAATGCTCATCCAACATGATCGTATGTGCCATGAAGTCAATGTCCAATGTTCGTCATAACATTGGCCTCTTACTCTTGTGGCACATTTTCTGGCTTAACTTTGGGCATCTAAATTATGTAGCTCTATTCTACTATTTCTTCCACTACCACATTATCCACATTGCTTTTGTAGAACAATGATAAGTATCAATGTTGATGGAGATCCACCTCATAATTGTCAATCCATGAGAAGTGAGGGTGATATCAAGATTGTGAGCAAGTGATGCACATAAAGGTGAAGGTGAGAAAGAAGCACACTAGGTGCACACACACAAGGTAAAGCAATGGATTATATTCATATCATCAAGATTACAAGATCACTACTTTCTTATACAATCTTTTTCTCCCCAAAAAAGTGATCCATCTCCTAAACAATGAGCTCTGGCTCTTTTTATAGTTCTTAAGTGACTTTTGGGCAATTTCAAACCTATTTCCAACATAATTAAAAATTAGGTTCTAACACTAGCTTGAAGGCCCGGACTAGCTCCAAAAACTATGCAGCTTGAAATGTGTCTTCTACCTAATTTCCTTAAGCTCAAGGAATACTTGGCTTGCACAAAATGGAGCATGCATTTATAAAAAAAATGGACTTTTATATAGTAAGAGAGTGATAAAATTCATTGTTTTACAATGAATTAAATGCTTTGCAGAATTTGAATTGTCAGCCTTCTTTCATGTAATTCCCCATCTTCATGTTGCATCTACCTACTTTCCCTTCCGTGGCAACAAATCTAAAACCACTACAAATTTGCATGCCCACACTTTCCATAGTCCTCCAATGTTCTCTAGCATGATCCTATGTGCCATGCAGTCAATGTCCATCCCTCTTCATAACATTGGCCTCTCATTCTGGTGGTGCATTTTTCGGCTTAACTTTGGCTTAATTTTTCTACTCTCCGATTTCTCTCACTGCCACGTTATCCACATTGCTTTTATCCTCCACCTTATGTAGCTTTATTGTTTGCTCTGTGTTCTTTTGTAGACTTGTAGCATTGAAAAGTAATCCGAACTACCTCTGCATATGTGTGTGGGAATATATATTTACATATCAATGTACATATGTTAGCATCTAATTGTACATATGTATGGATATATGTATGTCTCAAAGGCCATTTTCGCACTTCAGTGATCCTTAATACCACCATATGAATACACCAATTTCGTCTTTCAAACTTCAGCGAATGCTAATATATGAGTAGTTTCACATTAATCGTCAGCAGTTTTTTTGGGGATGAAACGTTTGTGCATGTATATATATATATATATATATATATATATATATATATATATATATATATATATATATATGTGTGTGTGTGTGCGCGCGCGCGTGTGTGTACATGTGTGTATATGTGTATATACACATGTGCATATATATATATATATATATATATATATATATATATATATATATATATATATATATATATATATATATATATATATATATATAGGTATATGTGTGTATATATATGTGTATATTTATAAACTTGTACACTTATATATTCATACCTCTAAACATATACACGTAAAAAATAAAATATATTTTTAATTAAAAATGTTCTAGACGCTTTCATATTTTTTGTTACGCACCATTTATGACACCAACAAGTGCCAAAGTCTAATTCTAACTATTTACATATTTTTACCAAGTTCACTCTATTTAATAAAAAATCTTATAAGTAAAGCATATGAAATTTATTTCCAAATTTTGAATACGTTATAGTAACTTCCATTTTAAATGAACCAATTTAAGATATGAATTGCATAGGACTCTCATGCGATTCTTACATTCTGATAAAATCTCAACTATTATGCACATATAATATAGATGCATGGGGCATAGTGTCACATTATAATCCAAGGCTTCTGTTCTATAATGAACATAACCTACAAAGTACATAAGCAAGTTAGAAAGACCATCTCAACATATACGCCCATCCGATTCCAACCATATAATACCTCTAGCCCAAGGAGTCGAGGGTTTCCATGTGTCCAAGTCACATGGTTTTCAAATAAGGGTTCTTCACATGGTTTCTAAGTCAAGAAATCACAAGGTCTCACATGGAATCACA
This sequence comes from Ceratopteris richardii, assembly GCA_020310875.1. NCBI lineage: Eukaryota > Viridiplantae > Streptophyta > Polypodiopsida > Polypodiales > Pteridaceae > Ceratopteris > Ceratopteris richardii. The sequence goes on along the minus strand of CM035431.1, from coordinate 90,991,952 downwards.
TGGGATACTTTGAAAATCACATGGTTTCTTAAGAGGATCTCTAGAGCTGTATATACACCATCAAAGGGCCTTGACTTGAATTATTCAATTAATAGAGATAAAACCCAAGGTTCTACAAAGGTTTCCCAAGGGTTTCTTTAGGAAACCCAAGGGGTGTAACCTTTGGACCCATGAATTGACCCTAGTTGTACAACATTCTTCCCCTTTAACATTTTCTTTCCCAAACATGTGTAGGTATAATATGTGGAGTATTCCCTTGTGCACCATGATCTATACTTTAAGCATGCTCATCTCTCTCTCTTTAGATTTTTTTTTTTGTGTTATCAAATAAGGAACTATTAGCTTCCTTAATTTGAAAGGAAATAATCAAAATCCATGCCCAATCATTTTCCCTCAGTCCAATTGAATGTACATGCATGTCTTGTACCTAGTGAAATGGTTAGATTTCTCTGGGCTTCTGAGCTTAATTGTTCCCTTGGGCACTTTCACAATCTCACTCTCCATAAAATCTTACATTTTAGTACACCATATACCTTCATGGAAATGTAAAACTTTAGGTGTGTGCAAAATAATTCCTACATCAATCTCAAAAGGGATGATAATAAGATTCATCTTCCACTTTCAATAGAAAGGAGAGGATTTTTCATATGTTTTGTACTTGGGTTAGTCTTTTTATAGTCCCAAATGTATTTAATTTGTATTTGGTGGGATCTAACAAAGATTATGAACTTAGAAAAGTGAGTCTATTGAGTGCCTGCCTAAATATTCTCAATAAAATGAGGAGAATATACTAGTTTCGCATTCCTTGGCAAGCTAGGTGGACTTATATCAATCACTCAACATTCCTTGAAACATAATGTTCAAGTATTCTAAGAGTGATTAAACCCAATTTTGGAAAGTTCATTTCTTACTACGGTTGTCTTGATCATCCTTGATTTTCCCTAGATTGACCCTTGGAACATTTCCTTGTTCTTCTAGGCGAATTCTTCATGAAGATATTTTGATCTTCAATGTTGATATATTTCCATAGTGATGTATGTTGATATATTTTGGTAGTGATGTGTGTGAACACACTTAGGATCATCGGAGCACTTTTTTCCCTCTTCAGGAGGTTTTTTCCCTCAACTTGTATTTATGCCTATAACCCTAATGGGTCACTTATCTTTGTACATTCACGTGGTAATGCATTCAGTGCTGTGTTGTGATCCAAGCTTCTTCTTCTTTCTTGTGTTGTTTGCATGCTTTTGTAGTATTGAAAATCCAACAATTGGTATTAGGGCAGGTCACCACTTCATCTAGGGCATCATTGACAGTCCTTTAGTCACATTCTTAGAACCGTAGGGAAATTTATGAGCATACTCATGTTGATTAGACCTTCAAAACTGCTTCACTTTGTGGTGTAAAGATTTTGATTTGAGCTCATTTTGGCTTTCGAACACACTATCATACTATCTATGCAGGCAATCTTGTCCTTTTGTGCCAAACATCCTTCAACTTTTTGAGATATAGTAATTTTTTTGCATCAGGGTATTTAGTCCTTTGCCATGTTTGAGAGCAATGATGTATTCTGTATGTTGGTTATTGAGGACAAGTTGGATGGTACTAATTACCCCTTATAGGCATATATGATATGTCATGTATTGGTAGCAAAAGGCTTGTGAAATAGTACATAGGTTATTGAAAAATGCCCTACTACACTTGCGAACACAGTTATTGAAGGTGATGTAGATGATGTTGAATATGATGATCTTCAAATTCTTATTCTTGATGCAGTTCCCATTGCACCTACTATAGATCAACTTTGTTGGGATGGCATAGATGCTCATGCACATGCATTGATATCCTTGTCTATCAAGCATGCCATTATCCCTCTCATTTTCTCTTACAAGAAAAGAATGCTTCAACACACTTTCAACCTTATATGAGGCAGGATATAGGGCTCATGTTGCTTACCTCCAAAAATATTTGGAGAGTGAACACATGAATGAAGGAGATTCCATGGACAATTTTTAACAAAGATCATAGATTTGAAGGAGAACTTGATTTCTGTTGATGAAATTAGATACTTCACTTGTGCCAATTGTTCTTAATGCGTTCCAGATTCATATTAGGATTTTGCTTCTACTCTTTGATTAATGATGAAAGGCAATCCAAATGCTACATGTAGAGCTCCAAGAACAATGACGCAAAAATGCCGTTTAGTATGGAAAGACCTACATGTAGTTCAGTGCTAGCCTACTAGAGACTCTTGAAGTTCCCTATAGAACCCAACTGGAGTATATATGAACCAACCCATTAGGTGCTCGAATCTATGAGGATAGTTTGAGAAAATCTCTGGTCCATGTCAAAAACCTTGATCAACCCTTCAGACTTGAACAACTAGTGGTCAATTTCGAAGAGGGTGCATATATCAATAAGCAAGGAACCATGTATGTGGTCACAAGCTCACTAGATAGGATGGATGAATTTGGAATCATCATCCTTGATTCTGAGATAGGAGACCTAAACCAAGAGAACATTCGAAAAGAACCCAGAACGCCTCATGGAAAGTCGATCATGTCTAGGATCATTACACTAGAATGGATTCCCCAAAATAAAAAAAGCATCAAGATCTTCTTGAACAGAGACAGGGATGAAGCCTTTTGGATATTTAAACCAAAATCACCTAGCGAGGTAGGTGGAGTCACCATATCTGAGATCAAAGACCCTAAGGCTCCAATGAAGGTTGTCTACTTAGAGAACACTTTGAAAAGAATGTTCTTAGTAATGGATCATGGTAGGCATGCGTACACTTGGAAGTGTGAGTTAAATTTTCCCCCAATGGGATCTAACATTTCTCATGGTCAACATGAAGCTGGGTCATCTCATATTCACGATACCCATAAGGAAAGAACTAGAGAAAGACCAAACATGAGTTTTGCAAACCTCTTAGAGAAAGATTAGGGTTAGAGACATATAGAGAAGATCAAGAGGGACAGAGAGGTCCAAGACATCAGAGATCCATGGACGAGTTTCCCTTGGTAAGACCTAAAGAACACCCTAGGATATTGAGACCCACTAAATTTACCTTACTATATGTTTTTCTTCTATCTCCTCTCCAATGCTTGCAAGCTGGTCAGCCACATCCTTCATCTTGGTCACATAATCTACCTTACTATATGTTTTTCGTCTATCTCCTCTCCAATGCTTGCAAGCTGGTCAGCCACATCCTTCATCTTTGTCACATAATCAGCTACACATTGCTTTGATTGCTTTTTCAAGGTTGTAAACTCCATCCACAGCTGGTTCTTCCTAGCTCTTGTATTTGATGAGAAGTATGAGGAAAGTACTTCCCAAGTCTCTTGGGAGGTCTTGCAATTCCTAACATGAGGTAATAAGAAATCAGATATTGAGTTAAGTAGATAAGACCTGGCAAGAGCATCCTTTGCACACCATGTGGTCAGCCTTTCTTATTCTTCCCTTGTGGGTTGATGTTTGCTCCTAAATGTTTGCATTTCTTCATCTCCTGAGATGTATCCATATAGACTTATCCCTTGGAGGTAGGTTTGCATCCTTAGTGGCCATGATGGATAGTTTCTTCTGTCCAATTTGTCAATGAATGATGGAAATCCATCTCCCATCTTGCTTGTTGTTGTTGTAATACCATTGTTGGAGGAGATGGTGGACAGTCTTCAGAGATGAAGTGGTGCTGCAAAACCTTGCTTCACACCAGCCAAGAAAAAGTGGTGGAGAGTGTAAATAGGCCTCTTTAGCTTCCTAATGATCACAAATAATCATTTATGTGCTTTGGAGCATGATCCACTAATCAATGAATCAAAACAGATGAGTAGGAAGTTGACCCAAGATCATGGACTCGCTATTTTAGTCTCTGCACATGTTTAGTAGAATGAACAGTGCTCTCAGCTTGCTAGCAATTAGTGAAATTCCTTTTGGTGGTATCTAATTAACTTAGATAGCTACCATTCATGAGTTATTTTACTAAAAAAGATGGACTACACACTGAGAATGATGCTTAGCAAATCACAAGACTAGCTTGACATTTTCGTGGTGCTTCAGGCTACAAACTAGAGAGTAATGATATAAAGATATCTCACGATTGAGATAAGCAATAAAAATAAAACTTTGCAGATATGAAGTAGATAGTACGTTGATTCTATAGCACTTTAAATCACTTCAAATGATCAACCATGTATGGAGAACAAGCTTTGAGAATATCACTATTCTAAGATAGTCATAGCAGAGAAGTGAGGTAGAGATATGATCAAAGTATATTATGTGGTAGCCAAGATGTGCATGAAAATATTCGAGCTCATGATAGTTATTTTCAAAACATTCAGGAATTTCAAATACCACACACCCTCCGCCAAAAGGATGTATCAAGGATGACAGATGCGGAAGAAGGGGGGCATTGGAAACCAAGGAAGTAGTCCAAGCAAACTTTCATGCCAAGGTAGCATGAGACAAATGAGCCAAAGGGAGCAAATATAGAGAGAAGAACAAGAGGGAATAAACAAGCAAGGGAGTCAACGATGAGCTGGCAATTAGGCTCATCGAATTCAATCAAATTTTTGGAAGAAAATTCCCTTTAAAATTGTGATTCTTATCACTACATTCCATTGTAAACCTTGCTTTTGATAGATCAAACTCCATTTCGTTCAAGACAAGGAGTCCTCAAGCTTGAGGAGTAGTAGAGGTATGTACAAAATTTCATAATTTTTAGAGTTCATTTGAGCCCTCAAATGTGCATAGGAACCTAACTTTTAACTAGGCCAAATAGTAGATCTGAACAAGGCCAAAGTTAGGCAAAAACTATAAAAGGAGCTAGAAAGCTCACTTTTGAGGTTGGATTTTGGATGAAAGAAGAACACATAATTAATAGACTTCATTTCTCATCTCTTTGTCTTAGCTTGTATGCGTGTGTGTGGGTATGTGGGTGCATGTTAGTGTGCTTTTTACTCACGCACTTGTGTGATCACTTGCTCATGGTCATCAAACCACCCTCATGTCTCCTTGGATTGATAAATATGAGGTGGATCTTGTCACATTGGTACTTGCCATTATGCTAGAGTGACATGCTACTTGAGTGATACCCGACTACTTGGATTGTTCTATCCCAAGGGGGATCACTACTAAAAGATTTACATGTTTTTTTCTAGCTCAAAATGGGCTGGTTGCTATGACACTTGTGTGTCCACAAGTGGTTTTTTCTTCATGCTTGTTAGCTCATGCATATCTTGGTTCAACAAGAAGCATCCTACTATGGCCACTTCTAGTTGTGAGGCTAATTATATGCAACTTTCATAGCGACTATTGAGTTTGTGTGGCTCAGACACCTTTTGGCTTATTTGGGTGTTGGTGAGTCTTTTGCCATCACCATCCTCACTGACACTCAGAGTGCATTAGCAGTTGCGAGGAATCCTATGTTCCATGATCACATGAAGCACATTGAGGTGCATTATCATTATGTCAGGGACAGGTTCTCTACTGGAGAGATCAATTTGGCATATGTGCCCACATAGGATAATATTGCATACCTTTTCACAAAGGATCTACCTAGGGAGAAGTTTGAAGCTTTCCGCAAAGCTTTGGGCTTACCTCCTTTTATGGATCAATCTCGTTTGATATAGTTTGGCACTTCCTTATACATGAATGCCAGCTCCTTATTCATTGTATCACTCCCAGGGGGGATTTGTTGATATATTTTGGTGGTGATGTGTGTGAACACACTTAGGACCACCCAATAACTTTTTTTCCCTATTTAGAGCTTTCTTTTCCCCAACCTGTATGTATGCATGTAACCCTTTTGGGTCACTTATATTTCTACATTCCCTTGGTAATTAATAAGGTTTTTAATTTCAACTTTTGAGATACAATCATTTTTTGCATCAGGGTATTTAGTCACTGACCATGGTTGAGAGCAATGATGTATTCCGTATGTTGGTTGTTCAGGATAACTTGGATGGTACTAATCACCCGTTATGGGCATATATGACGGGTCATGTATTGGTCACAAAAGGGTTATGGAATGTTGTGCAAGGTTTTGAAAAATGTCCTACTACACCTACAAATATAGTTATTGAAGGTGATGTAGATGGAATTGAACATGATGATCTTGAAATTCCATCTCATGATGTGGTTCTTGATGCACCTAATAGAGAGAAACTTTGTTGGGATGGCAGAGATGATCAAGCACAAGCATTGATAGTTTTTTCTATCAAACATGCCATTATCCCTCACATTCACTCGTGCAAGATAGCAAAAGATGCTTGGAATACACTTACAACTTTATACTTGGCAAGAAAGGATGCTTGTGATGCTTACCTCTAAAAATAGAGTGAGCATATGAATGAACAAGATTCTATAGATAGATTTTTGACAAAGATGAAAGATCTAAAAAAGCAGCTGATTTCTACTGATGAAGTCTTCTAGATACTTCACTTATGTAGACTATTCTTAACAGTCTTCTAGATTCATATTAGAGTTTTGCTTCTACTCATTGATTGATGATGAAAAAAAATCCAAATGCCTTAACATTTGAGGGGTAAGCCTTTTTTTTGTTGCAAGAAGATTAGTACAGGCAGAACACATCAATCATGCATGTTGCAGATCAAGCTTCTTTAGCTAGTCAAAAGGGCAAAGGTAAATGGAGATCATCTACTAGTAAGCAAAAATAAGTTGCTAATGTTGCACACTCAAAGAAGGAAGACAAAGATGAGAAGCAAACCCAAAAGTAGAAACACTTTTGCAAATAATACAAGGGAAAGTATCATGTCATAAAGAGTTTTCCAAATCTAGTTACAAAAGAGGCAAAGAAAAAAGAGGCTAGAATGGTTGTTGCAAAGGCCTCTACACCTAAAATAGAGTCTAGAAATATTGCTCAAAATGAAGAATGGGCATTTAGTACTATTTGTAGCTATGATTGACCTTCTCATGAGTAATGTATGTATGCAATAGACTCAGATGTTTGGTACTTTAATAGTGGGGTAACCAAACATATTACCCTACATTGTAGTTTCATCAGTTCACTTGATTCTACCCTATAGGGTATATGCTAGAGATCAAGAAAAATCTCTTCTCAGTTTCAGCATTAGCCAAGATTAGCTTGGCTATCAAATTTTTCAATGGCAGATGTATAGCTCATGATCTCTCAAATGGTGATATTACTATTTCTTCTAGAATTTTATTTCATGGGATGTATAAGCTCATAGACTACAAAATCTTTGAATAAATCACCATGTGCAATTCAAGATTTATAAGCTATCTCAGATGCGAAGCTTTGGCATGCATGTTATATTCATTTGAATTTTTCTAGTTTACTTTTCTTCCAAAATTTTGAAATGGTATCCTCTCTGCCCAAACTTGAGGCACCTTGTAAACGTTTGTGAAGGCTATATTTTAGGCAAAGTACAGCATTCCTCCTTCCCAAAAGATGGTTCAGTTTGACCTCCTCATGGCTTTCAACTTGTTCATAATGATGTTTATGGTCCTCGATAGACACCTTCTTTTGGGAACTACCTTTACTTCATGACTTTTATTGATGATTTTTCCAAGCATACATGGGTGTGTCCATTGAAAGCAAAGTCTTAAGTGTTTATGTGTTTCAAACAGTTTTGTATTTTGGTTGAAATTCCATTAGCATGTAAACTAGAAAACCCTCTATTTTGATGGGGCAGGGAATGCATGTCTTCTAATTTTAATGCATTTTTGGTTGAGCATGGGATAAATCATCAATGTAGAGTTCCATATACACCTCAAGAAAATGGAGTTTCTAAAAGAAATAACATGTCTCTCATCGAGATGGAAAGGTGTATAGTCAAAAATCAGGCTTCACCACATAGATTATGGCTTGAGGTTGTTATGTGTGTAGCATATATACCTAACAGGTGTCCCGCCAAAGCACTACAATCAATTACTCCATATGAGACTTGGCATGGTCACAATCCATCTATTGCTTGTGTGTCTTTGGTTGTCTAGCATATGCATTAGTGCCTGAACAACAATGCAAGAAATTGGATGATAAAGAAGTGAAATGTATTTTTGTTTGATACAGTTCAAAAAGCAAGGATATCATTTGTATCATCCATATATTAAATGCATTCTAATTGTTGATGACACAGCAAAGACTCGAACCTTGTCAAGCCTGCGGAATTCACCGCGTCAAAGAAAGTGGCTAAGCTAGAGTGATATTAGAACACCTCTATAATCAGCAGTAGCTTAGCAAAGTTTCTGTCACTCAAACATATAAAACTGTGTTTTGAATTCATTGAAATTTCTTTGGAACTTCATCGGACTGTCACCGGACTATCACCATAATTATACCGGAATCAACTGCAATTCTGTTTGTAATTACTTCAAGTGTAAATAGATGAAGTAAGAAAGTGATGCGTGAACTTCCTTCACTGAATGAACTCTTTTTGAAGTTTAAGGAAAAAACTTCACCAGTTCTGAATGCCTCTTTCCGGTCACACTTTGTACTGTGTGTACATATCCGTTTTGCCGAAATCTTTGATGAACTGATAGTAGAGAAGTCTAGCTACCAGATAAGCTATCTCTCATACAAAACTTTACATTATTCTGCGAGATGTACTTCGTTGTTCTACCGGAAAACACGTTTATTGAGAAAACTGTAACTGACCGAAAAATATGTTTTACTGAGAAAACTGTAACTTTTAACTAACTTTATACCGCAACATGAAAATACTCAGATTTCTTCACATACGAAGAATGCTCGCAAGCTTCCACATGAACATGTGTTTTTCTATTAGAGAAGATGTGTACAAAACTAGCTTGGCCTCTTCCTGCTCAAACTATAGAAACTCTCCTATACTGAGTAGTTTCTTCTTACCATCTCTCTCAGATGAATACCTGACATTTCAGGTTTCTGTTATTCATCTTTACATACGCAATCTTTGGCATCTTCTAGACCTATTCTTGATTTCTATATGCGCTCTATTCGTACTACACGCTCTTCTCACACATACTCACATTCTATTCTCTTCCTATCTCATTTATATACAATTTTTGATCCAGTGTAACAAACTCTAATTCTGGAAGTTTCTACGCTGTACATTACAGTCGTGAATTTGTCCCTTCACTAAGGCTTTGATTTTCTGAATACTTTGATTCTGCTTCTCTTTATCTTTCTTTATCTTTATGTCTGTCTGTATGTCAAATTCGTGAGTGATTCTTCAACAGCTCCCCCTCAATCACTGATTTGCATCTTCCTGTCGTTCATATATTTTTCTTTCTTTTATATCTGCCATTTCTTTGAATCTGCTTGTCTTTGTTCCATCCAAGCTCTTTGTCAAAATATCTGCAATCTAATCTTTTGTCGGAGTGTATACTATTTCTAGCTCCTTCTCCATTACCTTTTCCCTCAGGAAATGATAATGAATCTCGATGTGCTTTGTTCTTGCATGAAATACTGGATTTGCTGCAAGATACAATGAGCTCATATTATCTCCATGTATGATAGGTATACCTTGATCAATACCCATGCTTTTGAACAAGGTGTGCATCCATATCACTTCTTTTGCTGCTTCTACAAGTCCTTTATATTCTACTTCTGTTGACGATAAAGCCACTGTGTGTTGTTTCTTCGAACACCAGCTTACAAGCTTATCTCCTAGGTATATCATATACCCATGTGTTGATCTCTGGTCATCTTGACTTCCTGCCCAGTCTGAGTCACTGAATGCTCTCAACTTTATACCTGACGTAAAAAGGGTAATATAATCCTTCCTTTATAGTTCTTTTGATGTATCTAAGAACTCTTTGTCCTGCAACCCAATCTTGATCCTTAGGACAATGCATAAACTGTGAAAGAACTCCCACTGCATAACTAAGATCCGGTCTTGTTAGTGTAGCATAAATTAGACTTCCCACTAACGACTGATACTTTCTCATATCTTTAAACTCTGCTCCATCATATTTACTGAGTTTATGATTTACTTCAAGCGGTGTTCCAATTACTTTCTTACCATTTGGTTTAGGAACAAGTTCCCATGTCTTGTTCTCCTCCAGTGTGTTGAACTCTTCTTCCATTGCTTCTTGCCTTTAGCTTCATCATAGCTCTAAGGTTCTTCATCATCTTTGACCATATATGCATAATTTTTCTGAGTTATGTACGAAGTATCATAAGAATACCTTTATGGTTGTCTTCTAGTCCTGCTTGACCTTCTTGGTTCACATTCTTCATAAGTGTCTGAATACAATTCTTCATCAAATATAGGAATTTCTTCATTCCTTCTTGTTAATCCATTTCTGGACGTACTTGCTTGCATATAGTCTTCATCTCTATTCACCTGCACAATTGATTTCCCTTTCTCTTTTCTTCTTACCTCTTCTTCAAATTCTTCAGTTGTATGACTTTGATCTGCATACCAACTTTTATGTTCATCAAATGTAACATCTCTAGAAATAGTAAACTGTTTTGTTAGAGGACTCCATAACCTGTAACCCATCTGCTTTTGATCATATCCGACGAACACATATTTCTCTGCTTTTGGTTCAAGCTTGTGATGGTACATAAGCATAAGCTACAGATCCAAACACTTTGCAATGATCAAGTGTTGGTTTCTTTCCCCACCAAGCTTCGTAAGGGATCATTCCATCTAAAGTTGTACATGGTAATCTGTTTACCAAGTATGTAGCTGTATTTATAGCTTCAGCCCAAAGATAATTTGGACAATCTTTTTCTTTTAGCATAGCTCGTGCAAACTCAACTAGAGTTTGGTTTCTTCTTTCTACTACACCATTTTGTTGTGGTGTATACCTGCAGGTTATTTCTCTCTTAATACCTGCATTCCAAAGGTAATCATTGAATTCTTGGGAAAAATATTCTACCCCTCCATCAGACCTCAGTCTCTTAAGCTTTTGACCTATGAGTCTTTCAGAATATGCATGAAAATGCTTGAAAGTTTCAAATTTTCTGATCTTTCCTTCAAAACATATAACGTTATCCATCTTGTAGCGTCATCAATGAATAAAACATAATACCTTGAGCCACTGATTGATCCTTCTTTTGTTGGACCCCATACATCTGTATGAATGAGCTCAAGTACTCCATCATGTTTGAATCCTTTCTTCTGAAAAGGTAACGTGTGGGCTTTTCCCATCTGACATGCTTCGCACTTATGAATCATATGTTGGTTCTGTACATTCGGTAATCCCAGTACTGACTGATTTGAAATCATAGCTTTTATTCCTCTTTCATTAAAATGACCTAATCTCTTATGCCATAGATCAAGTTCTGCAATCACCTTTTCACCATGTGTGAGCAACGCTTGACCAATGTTCCCTTGTACTCTTAAAGTAAAGAGTCTACCTTCTTTCTTACCAGAGACGATCTGATTATATCCATTCTCGGGATCTTCTACAAATACTCCTTCATTTGTAAATCTGACCTGAAAACCTTTCTCAACTATCTATCCCACACTCATCAAATTTTTAGGTATTGTCGGAACATACAAAACATTGGTTAGCAAATTTGCTCCACTCTTGCATTTCACTTTTCCAATTGAATGTACATTATGTCTTGTATTGTCACCTGTTTGAACAGTATGATTGGAACTACCTTTTTCCAATTCTGACATCAGTTCTATATTTCCTGACAAATGATTAGAACATCCAGAATCAATGTAAAATACCTTTAGATCTTCGTTATCTGATGTGCCGATTGAGTTCATCATCAATGATATATGACTTTCATTCTGTTTGTCATTTGGGTAGTTGTTGTAGGTGGTGTTGTAGGATTGATTCTGTCCCCAACTTCTTGCTCCACCTCTACCATAGCCTCCTCTTTGATTCTGTCTACCTCTTTGATATCTTCCGCTTTTGCCTCTACTATTGTTATTCTGATTTTGACTTGATCCTTGGGAATTGTGCCAGCAATCATGAGCCAGATGATTACTTAATCCACAAATCCAGCAAGAATTCTTGTTGATATTCTGACTACCTCTTCCTCTTCCAAAACCTCTTGCTCTTCCTCTGCCAGTGCCTTTGCCTCTTGCATAATAAGCCTGAGAACTCCACTCTTCTTCATCTTTTGACTTACCTTTATCTTTCTTCTTGTTCTTCATGTACATTGCAGAACTTTGTCCTTTATCTCCATCTCCTTTCAGGTCTTGCTCATATGTGAGCATCAAACCAAGCAACTGATTTAAATCTAGTACAAAATGATTTAAAGAAAGTTCAGTTGAGAGTACGAAAGGTTTCCACCTTTCATCTCCTCTCAAACTTGTGAGCACTTGCGCTATCAATCTGTGATCTTCGATATCTTCATTTATGGATCCACGACTATCTGCTAGATCCTTCATCTTAGTAACATAGTCACTAATGCTTTGATTCGACTTCTTTTTGAACGTTGTGAATTCGAACCATAAGCTAGCCTTCCTAGCTTTCGTAGTATTTTGGAAATGATCTTCCAACGCACTCCATATGTCCTCCGCTTTCTCCAGACCTCTAATGTGCGGTAGTAGAAGATCTGTAACAGTATTATAAATGTAAGCTCTTGTCGTTGCATCTTTCTTCTACCACAGCTTCAAGGCTTCTAATTCTTCTTCCTTTGGTTGTCTAATGTCTTCAAAGGTCGGCTTCTTTTCTTCTCCGATCACATACATCATTAAGTCCTTACTCATAAGTAAGGCTTCCATGTGCATTACCCATGCGGGATAATTATCTCTGTCCAATTTGTCAATTGAAACATGATCTGCCATAATCTTCTTGTTTGTGTTTCTTCTGGTGAGTGTATCGTTAAAGAGTTTTACCTTTGGTAAACCTTTACCTTGAAAATGACTTCGGAATACTTCTTGATACTGTTTGTTGTTGATCTCTTCAGCATTCACCTTTCTTTATGAAAGTTCTTCGAATTCTCTTGTATCTTCACTTCCGTTTGCTCTTTGAGAATCTTTCTGCTCTTCAAAATCTTTTTTTGCTCTGATACCACTTGTTGATGATGCGGCAAAGACTCGAACCTTGTCAAGCTTGCAGAATTCACTGCGTCAAAGAAAGTGGCTAAGCTAGAGTGATATTAGAACACCTCTATAATCAGCAGTAGCTTAGCAAAGTTTCTGTCACTCAAACATATAAGACTGTGTTTTGAATTCACTGAAATTTCTCTGGAACTTCATCGGACTGTCCCTGGACTGTCACCGTAATTATACCGGAATCAACTGCAATCCTATTTGTAATTACTTCAAGTGTATATAGATGAAGTAAGAAAGTGATGTGTGAACTTCCTTCACTGAATGAACTCTTTCTGAAGTTTAAGGAAAAAACTTCACCAGTTCTGAATGCCTCTTTTCGGTCAAACTTTGTATTGTGTGTACATATCCATTTCGCCGAAATCTTTGATGAACTAATAGTAGAGAAGTCTAGCTACAAGATAAGCTATCTCTCATACAAAACTTTACATTATTCTGTGAGATCTACTTTGTTGTTCTACCGGAAAACATGTTTACTGAGAAAACTATAACTGACTGAAAAATATGTTTTATTGAGAAAACTGTAACTTTTAACTAACTTTATACCGTAACATGAAAATACTCATATTTCTTCACATACGAAGAATGCTCACAAACTTCCACATGAACATGTGTTTTTCTATTAGAGAAGATGTGTACAAAACTAGCTTGGCCTCTTCCTGCTCAAACTATAGAAACTCTCCTATACTGAGTAGTTTCTTCTTACCATCTCTCTCATATGAATATCTGACATTTCAGGTTTCTGTTATTCATCTTTACATACGCAACCTCTGGCATCTTCTAGACCTATTCTTGATTTCTATATGCGCTCTATTCGTACTACATGCTCTTCTCACACATACTCACATTCTATTCTCTTCCTATCTCATTTATATACAGTTTTTGATCTGGTGTAACAAACTCTAATTCTGGAAGTTTCTACGTTGTACATTACAGTCGTGAATTTGTCCCTTCACTAAGGCTTTGATTTTATGAATACTTTGATTTTGCTTCTCTATATCTTTCCTTATCTTTATGTTTGTCTGTATGTCAAATTTGTGAGTGATTCTTCAACACTAATTAGTTGTGATGTTGCTTTTGTGGAAGATACAATTCAGCCATTACTTCCATGTACCAAGGAGACATTAGTTAGCTTGGAAGTGTATAACACTTTGTTGTCTCTTTTTACACGTAGATATTCAAGTGTTGGTCCAAATGAGGCAATTTCTCAACCTTTATAGGTTCCACATGATGATGAAAATCATTCTATTTCTAATGCAAATTTACATGATGCACTTGTGGATGAGAGGGTCGACATAGAATAGGCTAAAACTATGCCAAAATGGTTGTTGGAGACTTTTAGAGATAGCAAATTAGATGACCTTTGTCATATCCTACTTGTCCAAGCTCTCATAGTGCTTCCTTTGCATCACATTGATATGCAATGGCTTCATCTAGTCTTTGTTGGAGCAAGTCTATGACAAGCCTAAGTATTGGCTTGAGTCTCACAAAGTCTTAGAAGAAGCTTCAAAATGAAGACTATGTAAAGTTCACTTGTGAACTACCTCTTGTAATTTTTTGAAGAGTTTACTTAATGTAAAAGTAAGAGAATCTTAAGTGGTTGAGTCCACATGATCAAAAAGGGAAAGAGGAGCCACGAATTCGTGATTTGTGGTAGGTAGAGAATCAAATCAATCATTGATTGATTGGAGAGTTATTGAGGGACGTTAGCCTCCCAAACTCAACTATAAATAGATGGCAGTTTTAGTCGTGGTTAGAGAGACCTATGTGAAGACCTCCAAGAGCTAAGCTTTATGCCATATCAAGGTGTGATTCCAAGGCACACATATGTATCATTAAGTCCATTGTATTGTACAAGCAATATACTTTCATTTTCATTATCATTTGGGTTCATATTTCCATGTTCTTGTGAAGTGTACTACTCACTGCCATTACTCTCAGTTTTCTCAGTCAGATTGCAGAGATGGTTTCTCTGAGCTTGGTGAATCATTTTCAGTAATTTAACTCAATAAAGTTAGCTCTATAAGTCTACTATATGCTCACAAATTTTCATGTCATTTGGATGTTTCAATCTTCAGTTATGTTCATTTGAAGTTAACAGGGTCTATTCATCTTCACTTCTCTGTCAGGTACCCGATTTTTTTCACTCACCTTGTCAGAGCCATTTCTCAGTGGTTACTTATCCAAATTCAGTGATTTAAAGCTTGTTGGATTCAGCTTACTGTCTAGTATAACCATACAAATTTTCATAATCATTGAATTCCTACATTTTGCGTTATGTTCATTTTTTTGCTCACTGGTCTCAAATTCGGGAAAATCAGGATGATGTCATCACTTGTTAAAACTCATTCTCAATGTGTGGTTTATTATTTTTTATGAGATTACTCTTGAAATTTAGCTCTTCAATCTACCTAGACTTCTCCAAGAGGAATTAAGCTAATTGCTGCTGTGCTCAGAGAATTATGTAAAACACTGGACAGGTGTATGAACCAAGAATAGCAAGTTTTCACCTCTGAGCTAACTCCAACTTATCTGTTTTGATCTATCTTTTTGAGAGTGATCTTCCAAGGTACATAGGGTGTCTAATACATCCATTGGCAAGCTAAAAGGGCCCACCATATACTCGTGGAGTTCATTTGGCTGGTGTAGATCAAGGATTTTGCAACACCTCTTCATCTTCAAGCACATACCTATCCATCTCTTCACAGTGGTATCAGAGCAAGGTTGGACAACATGGCAGATGGATTTCCTTCATCAATTGACAAATTGGACAAAGGTAACTACTCAGCTTGGTCATTAAGAATGGAAGCTTATCTCCAAGGTAGAAGTTTATATGGTTATGTGGCTGGAGATGAAGTTATGCCAAGTTTCAGGGACAAAAGTCAACCAACACAAGAAGAGCAAGAAAGATTGAGCACATGGTGCTCCAAGGATGCACTTGCAAGGTCTTATCTCCTCAACTCTATCTCAGATTTTTTGTTGCCTCACATTAGAAATTGTAAGACATCTCAGGAAGTGTGGGATGCACTTGAAGCTTTCTTTTATTCAAGTACTAAAGCTAGGAAGCATCAACTATGGCTGGATTTCACAACTCTCAAGAAGGCTCCCAAACAAAATGTGACTGATTTTGTCACAAAGCTCAAGGACATAGCAGATCAGTTGGGAAGCATTGGACAGGTAATAGATGAAGAGCAAATTGTAAGGCAAGTCATCAATGGCTTGAAGGCAGATGACAAGTGGGAAGCATTCACCACAGCTATGGATTTGTACACGGACATGCATGTACCTGATTTCAATACACTCATTGGACAACTACTTACTCAAGAGGCAAAGATTATCAAAAATGGAGAAAGCTCTAAAGGTAATCAATCTTCAGCTTTATACACTGATAAAAGCAAGTCCAAAGATAACAAAGGAAAGGCAAAGAAAGTGGATGATGAAGCAGGTACATATCAAGCTAACTATGCAGGTAGAGGAAGACATGGCAGAGGTAGAGGAAGAGGAGGTAGACAAGGCAGGGGGAGATCCCAAGACTCCAACTCATGTTCCATTTGTGGATTAACTAATCATACAGCTAAAAATTGCTTTAGGAATTCCAGGAATCAAAGAGGCAGAGGATACAATAGAGGAAGTTATGGCTACTCAAGAGGAAGGTTCAACAATTATCATGGCAACTACAACAACTACAATCATTCAAACTATCAAGGAGGCTACAAAGGAAGGAGAGACTACAATAACTACACAGAAGACTCAAACAAAGAGGATTCATTATTGATCATGAACATGGCTATGCCACAAGGTAAATCTGATGAGCATGTTTTCTACATAGATTCAGGTTGTTCAAATCATGTGGCAGGCAATGTGGCACTCCTATCAGATTTAGAAGATCCAAGGAATAAGCATGAGGTACATACAGGAGATGACACAAGACATCCTGTGGAGAAAATAGGCAATGTCAAAGCACCTGATGGAAACATCAACCTACTCAATAAGGTACTCTATGTCCCTACCATTACAAAGAATTTGATAAGTGTTGGGCAGATAGTAGAGAAAGGGTTGCAAGTCAGGTTCACAAAGGCAGGAGCATTTGTTGAAGATCCAAGTCAAGGATTCAGAAAAATTGCAAAAGGTGAAAAGACAGGTAGATTGTTCACATTTGAATTACAGGACACTAGAAACATTGCTCTCTTTAATTATGGTAGTCAGACACTCACAGAATTGGAAGTATGGCACAAAAGGTTAGCACATATTGGTGAAAGGTCATTAAAGCAAATTTGCAGGGACCAAAGTGTACTTGGACTCCCTAATTTGTCAAAACAACATATGATTTATAAGTGTAGTGCATGTCAATTTGGAAAGTCTCAAAGGTTACCATTCATGAAGAAAGGTTATATGCATGGAGATCTCTTGGAGTTGGTTCATACAGATGTATGGGGACCCAGCAAGGAAGCTTCAATATGTGGTTCAAGGTATTATGTCTCCTTTATTGATGATTGCAGCAGATGGACTATCCTATTCTTTATGAAACACAAAGATGAAGTTTTTTCATGTTTCAAAAGATATTTGGCTCTTGTGGAGAATCAAACAGGTAAATCACTAAAAAGGTTAAGGTCAGATGGAGTGGGAGAATACTTCTCCCATGAGTTTGATTCTTTTCTTCAAGAAAGAGGAATCAAAAGAGAGGTAACTACAAGGTACACTCCTGAGCAAAATAGAGTGGCAGAAAGGAGGAATAGGACAATTGTTGAAGCTGCAAGGTCTATGTTAAATGAAAAGCATTTACCTAATTACTTATGGGCTGAGGTTGTATCTACAGCCACTTACTTGATTAACAGGTTGCCTTCAAAATCCCTTGATGGGATGACTCCATATGAGGCTTGGAATGGAAGAAGACCAAGCTTAGATCATTGTAGAATTTTTGGATGTATTGCTTTTGCTCATGTTCCTTCACAGGTTAGAGGCAAGATGGATCCAAAGGCAGAAAGGTGTGTATTTATTGGATATGACAACAATCAAAAGGGCTACAGGTTATACAACCCTACCAACAAAGGATTCTTGGTAAGCAAAGATGTAGTTTTTGATGAGAACAATTCATGGTATGAAGATTCATGCAGGAAGATCAATTTACCATATGATCTTGATGAAGATTTTCCAAAGCTTGGTAGAGAACAATCAAAGATTGAAGAACAAGACACCTCAGAGGATGATGAAGAATCTCACATGGAAAATATCAAAGCATGGAAGTCTAAAGGTAAAGCAAAATTGTAGGAACTTGGACATGAGGCAGAATCATCACATCATGGCCTAAGAAGATCTATGAGGGAAAAGAAAAAACCAGAAAGGTATGGGTTTGACACCTCATTGGTAACTAAACATTCTATCTACATAGCACAGGACATAAACCAAGAGGAGCCATCATCATTTGAAGAGGCCAAAGCAAAAACAGAATGGAAGCATGCAATGAAGGAAGAGATTGAAGCACTTGAGGAAAACAACACTTGGGATTTGGTGCCCAAGACTTCATCCATGAAGGTAATAGGCTCAAGATGGGTCTATAAACTCAAGAAGAATTCTGATGGTTCAATTAACAGGTATAAGGCAAGGCTTGTAGCAAAAGGCTTTGCACAAACTCAGGGAATTGATTATGAGGAGACCTTCTCTCCTGTGGCAAAGATGCCTGCTATTAGGGTTTTGCTTAGTATTGCCTCTTCCAAGAATTGGAAGATACTTCAACTAGATGTAAAGAATGCATTCTTGAATGGTTGGATAACAGAAGAGGTATATATGGCACAACCACCTGGTTTTGAGAATCAAGTTTATCCTGATTATGTGTGTAAACTTAACAAAGCATTGTATGGTCTCAAGCAAGCTCCAAGAGCTTGGAATTTCAGGCTTGTTTCATTCTTGCAGGACAAAGGCTTTCAACCAAGCAAGGCAGATCCTTCACTCTTTATTAAAAAGAGTAATTCTGAGGTCATCTGCCTATGTGTATATGTAGATGATATTATATTGACAGGAAATGATGCAGATGGTATGAAGAAGATCAAAGATCAGATGAGAGAAGAGTTCAAGATAAGTGATTTGGGTTCACTTACCTACTTCCTAGGTTTGGAAGTTGTCTACAAAGATCATGGTTTGTTTCTCACTCAAAGAAAGTACATTAAGGACATGTTGGCAAAATTCAAGATGCAAGATTGTAAGATTGCAGGTACTCCAATGGAGGTCAATCACAAATTGAGCTCACATGAAGGTGAACTCATAGAGGACATCACATCATATCAAAGTCTAGTGGGTAGTCTCAATTATGCCACATTGACAAGAGTAGATATATGTTACAGTGTGAGTGTGCTAAGTCAATTTATGCACACACCAAGGAAACCACATATGGATGCTGCCAAAAGGATTCTCAAGTATCTCAAAGGAACCATAAATGAAGGACTCTATTATCCTTATGTATCTGATTTAGGTTTGAAGCTATTTTCTGATGCAGATTGGGTTGGCTCCAAGGTAGATAGAAGGAGCACTTCAGGTTATCTTACCTTTGCAGGTTCAAAGCTTATTTCATGGTCATCCAAGAAGCAACCCACAGTTGCTCTCTCTTCTACTGAAGCTGAATAGAGAGGTCTTTCCATAGCTACACAAGAAGCTATGTGGATGAAGACATTATTCAAAGATCTTGGATTGGAGTTCGGAACTCCAACTATTTTTGGTGACAATATGAGTTCTATTCATTTGGCTGCTAATCCTATTTTTCATGCAAGGACTAAACATATTGAAGTTCATTATCACTATGTACGAGAAAAGGTTCTAAGCAAAGAGATTCAAATATCATATGTGCCCACTCATCAACAATGTGCAGATATTCTAACCAAAGCATTGGATGGTACAAAGCTTTGCAAATTCAAGGCTATGATTGGTTTGCAGGTAATCTTGGAAGATTGAAGACCTCAAGCATACTTGGCTTGAGGGGGAGCTTTTGGAGCAAGTCTATGACAAGCCTAAGTATTGGCTTGAGTCTCACAAATTCTTAGAAGAAGCTTCAAAATGAAGACTATGTAAAGTTCACTTGTGAACTACCTCTTGTAATTTTTTGAAGAGTTTACTTAATGTAAAAGTAAGAGAATCTTAAGTGGTTGAGTCCACATGATCAAAAAGGGAAAGAGGAGCCACGAATTCGTGATTTGTGGTAGGTAGAGAATCAAATCAATCATTGATTGATTGGAGAGTGATTGAGGGAAGTTAGCCTCCCAAACTCAACTATAAATAGATGGCAATTTTAATCGTGGTTAGAGAGACCTATGTGAAGACCTCCAAGAGCTAAGCTTTATGCCATATCAAGGTGTGATTCCAAGGCACACATATGTATCAGTAATTCAATTGTATTGTACAAGCAATATACTTTCATTTTCATTATCATTTGGGTTCATATTTCCATGTTCTTGTGAAGTGTACTACTCACTGCCATTACTCTCAGTTTTCTCAGTCAGATTGCAGAGATGTTTTCACTGAGCTTGGTGAATCATTTTCAGTAATTTAACTCAATAAAGTTAGCTCTATAAGTCTACTATGTGCTCACAAATTTTCATGTCATTTGGATGTTTCAATCTTCAGTTATGTTCATTTGAAGTTAACAGGGTTTATTCATCTTCACTTCTCTGTCAGGTACCCGATTTTTTTCACTCACCTTGTCAGAGCCATTTCTCAGTGGTTACTTATCCAAATTCAAGGATTTAAAGCTTGTTGGATTCAACTTACTGTCTAGTATAACCATAAAAAATTTCATAATCATTGAATTCCTACATTTTGCGTTATGTTCATTTTTCTGCTCACTGGTCTCAAACTGTAGCAGCCCGTGAAAATCGGGATGATGTCATCACTTGTTAAAACTCATTCTCAGTGTGTGGTTTATTATTTTTTATGAGATTACTCTTGAAAGTTAGCTCTTCAATCTACCTAGACTTCTCCAAGAGGAATTAAGCTAATTGTTGTTGTGCTCAGAGAATTATGTAAAACACTGGACAGGTGTATGAACCAAGAATAGCAAGTTTTCACCTCTGAGCTAACTCCAACTTATCTGTTTTGATCTATCTTTTTGAGAGTGATCTTCCAAGGTACATAGGGTGTCTAATACATCCATTGTCAAGCTAAAAGGGCCCACCATATACTCCTAGAGTTCATTTGGATGGTGTAGATCAAGGATTTTGCAACACCTCTTCATCTTCAAGCACATACCTATCCATCTCTTCACAGTCTTTGTGGTGAGGATGATCCTGTTTCTTTTGATGAAGCACAAAATTCAAAAAATTGAATGGTTGCTATGCAATCAGAATATGATGCCATTATGAAGAATGGTACTTGATCTTTATGTGATTTTCTCCATGGAAAAAGGCCATTAGCACTACATGTGTATACAAGCTGAAATGTAAGCTTGATGGAACATTTGACAAGCATAAAGCAAGGCTTTTTGCCAAAGGTTATGCTCAAGAAAGAGGCATTGAATTTGATGCGACCTTTGCTCCCACATGTTGAATGACCAACGTTCATAGCATTTGTGTGCTTGCACCTCATCATGGTTGGAATGCACATCAGTTGAACATTAGAATTCATTTCTGAATGGTGACTTACATGAAGAAGTGCATGCATTTCAATCCCGTGGTTTTGTGCAAAAAGGGCATGAAAAAAAATAGTGTGTAGGTTGAAAAAGGCATTATATGGTTTGAAGCAAGTACCATGTGCTTGGTATGAAAAGATAGATGCCTACTTGATTGCACATGGTTTTGAGTACACTCCAATTGAGAGCACCTTAAATCTTAAGCATGCAGATAATGAACGTTTTGTCATCATGATGACATGATGTCACTCATCCTAATGAGAAGAATATTGCTAAATTTAAGGCTGATTTGCATGCCTCTTTTGATATGTCTGATTTAGGGCACTAGCATCATTATTTGGGCATTTAGTTTATGCAAGTTGATGGGGGAATAACTTTGCAAAAAAAATATATTGAGACATTATTGCAACATTTTGGCGTTGAAGATTGCAAACCTATTGTCACTCCTATGGAAAATGGTTTATAGTTGATTCTTCATGATGCTCGGGATGCATTTGATGTTGCTCTATATTAGAAGGTTGTTGGATGCTTGATTTACTTATGCATAGCTCAGCCTGATATTCAATTTACTGTCTCTCAAATGAGCAAGTTTATGCATTGCCCAAGTGTCAAGCATTGGGAAGCAGTTAAGTGCATCTATTCTTAGGATCTTAACTCACGTGCACACAAAGAAAATAAATATGCAAGGAGACGTGACAGAACGTAGTATTGGATGCAATCTCCCCCCATGCACCCTGTTTCGACAATCCACATAGTGCATGTATTTATAGGAATTTTTTATTATGTCGAAATAGTGGTTACATGAGAGTAGGTTCAAAAAGCATGCATGAAACTAGAAGTTGGTAACCTTTGTAGAAAGCCTTTGCTTTTAATATCAAAAATTGCAGTCTACAATGACCCTTATTCTAACCACTACTTTACTAATTGTTTCTAACAATAGAACCCTCTATGCAGGTTTATTTACAAATTATATAAATTATAAATCGGATTATTGATGTCTGCCCTTTCACGCCCTCATGAACCTTTAGTTGCTATATCAAAAACACCAAAACACATCAATACATTAATACATTAATAAATTAACACTCCAAAAATTCCTTGTTCAACACATTCCATAATTCATAATATGCCCATCAGTTGAAAAAGCGACTGAACTCCATTGATAAAATAAAAATAAACATGGATGGTCAGTCACATGTTCCATCACTGAATGAAAATAAGCATGTTCCATGTAAAAATACATGCATGGAAATGTTCATGGAAGAGTTACATTAATGTGTTTGTGTACGATATGCAAAAATTAAGTGGTCATAATGGGGTGTTAATTGTGTTTTATGTATCCATTGACATTCTTCAATAGAGTGATTTTTGTACTTAACTAAGTATTGATGATATTGAGTACTTGTGCGTGTAGTAATGACATCATGATCAATTATTTTCTTAGGAACTAAGAGTTCATATTGTTCTTCAATCAAAGAAGGGTCATCAAGAAGTGGAGTGAGTGGTAAAGTTCCTTTAAACGGTTTAAGTAAACTAATATGAAAAGAGTTATGTATATTCCAATGAGGTGGTATATCTAATCTGAATGAACTATCATTAATTTTTTGTGTAATGCAAAATGGGCCATAATAGCATGGTGCAACTTTGATTTTAGAATGCTGCAAAATATTTTTGAGAAGTCTTTTAATAATACGTAACCATACAATATCATTCTCCTTAAATTCCTTGGCTAATCATTTTGTATTGATATTATGCATATAACGTTCTTGATTTTTCCTAATGTGCTTGTGAACATCATGAAGTATAGAAATGTGATCTTGAGCAATAGAATCAGCCATAAGAATATCAGTTTGGGTGAGTGACATGGGAGTGGGAAGCTTTATACCATAAACAATTTCAAAAGGTGCACGCGCAGTAGTGGTGTGGGTGGTGTTATTGTAAGCAAATTGAAGCAATGGCAACCTTTCATCCCAGTTAGTGGGATTATCTAAAGAATAACAACACAATAAATCAAGAATAGTATTGTTTGTAGCCTCACTTTGTCCATTAATTTCGGGATGAAACGAAGAGCTAAAATCTATTTTAGAGACAAAATGTTGAAATAAGGCAACCCAAAAATGATTACAAAATCTATCATGATCAAATAACATTACTTTAGGAAATCCATGATGTGGGAAAATGCATTTAATGAATAATTTTGCAGCCTGAGGTGCAGACAAAGTTTTTTTGCAAGGAATGAAACATGCATACTTACTAAACCTATCAACTATTGTCCAAATCATATCGTTATGTGATGAAGTGATAGGAAGACGTGTGATGAAATCCATAGAGATTTGTTCCCATGATTCATTCGGAATGGGAAGTGGCATTAATAATCCAAATGGTTTACCATGATGAAGTTTTACACGCTGACATAGAATGCATTGAGAAACATAATGTGCAATATCTTTTTCCATGTGTGGCCAAAAGAAGAAATCTTTGCAAGCAGAAATGACGCTCTGTATGCCTATGACCCATGTAAGATGGTTCATGCATTTCTTTGATGACAAAATCTTAAAAATCTTGGGCTATGCATAATTGATGCTGAAAATAAAGGAACCCATGATGAAATGTATAATGTTTATCAATTAAAGGTGCACCATTGTTGAATTCATGCTATGCACGTGAGAAATACAAATCAGATGCATACGTGGAAATCATTTCTTGAAAAGAATGAATCTGGATGGCAGAAATATTATGCAAAACAACAGAACGTGAAGGAAAATGGTTAAGAGCATCGACTACGACATTTTCTTTACCCGGTTGATATTGGATTATGGGTTGGAAATTTTGAATGAATGAAACCCATTTAAGATGTCGATCAAAAATTAAGGGTTGATTTAATAAATGCTTAATAGCATCTTGATCAGTTTTGCTTAATACCTCAAATCCCATAAGATAGTGTTTCCAAATTCACAAAGCATGCACAATTGCTAACAATTCATTATCATATGTACTATAATTCTTTTTTGAGGACTTAATCTTACTACTCTCAAATGCAATAGGATGATCATTTTGCATTAAAATAGCACCTATTCTTGAACCACTAGCATCAGTAATAACATGAAATGGTTGTGAAAAATCAGGTAACTATAAAACAGGTGCCTGTTTGAGTTTTTCAAAGGATTGTTGTTGGGTAAGACCCCATGCAAATTTTATTTTCTTTTTTCAATAACAAGGTAAGATGCAATGCTAAATAAGAAAAACTTCGAACAAACTTCCTGTAGAAACTAGCCAACCCAAGAAAAGAATGAACATCATTGACTGATTGTGGTATAGGCCATTCTATTATCACTTTAATCTTTTTTGGATCCACATGCACATCTTCACTTGAAATAATATGCTCTAAATATTCTAGCTTATGTTGAAAGAAGTAACTCTTTTTAGGATTCGTGTAAAGTGTGTCCTCTCATAGCAAATGAAAAACTGTTTTAAGATGCTTCTCATGCTCACTATCATTCTTACTGTAAATAAGTATATCGTGAAAGAATACAAGAACAAAATCATGTAAAATATTAACTAGCTTGTAATTGATAGTACCCTACATGCAAAGTAAAGAGTGAATTGAGATATCGTTACCCAAGGTACTTAAGTCCTTCTCCAATGCTTCCTTTGTCCAAATAGGAGGAATTTATTCATTATGGGCCTCCATGTTATGCAATTGAGCTACAACTGGTTTCATGTGAAGAGATCGCAATCGGCACTTCATTTTTGTATGTCCAAGTTTACCAGAATTCTAGCAGGTGATACATGGTTGCTTTTGCTGGGCATCCACCACTAAATTTTGGAGGGTAGGTGGTTTGGTAGGTTAGAGAGATGAAGAAATAGGTGCAGTTGAGTAATTGGATTGTGGAGGACGAGGAAAAATAGAGTAAGATGGGGCATTAGAACGCTTCGTAGGAAATGTGGGTTTAACAAAAAGTGTTCGTTGACATGGTTGTTGTAGAGGAATCGACTTTGTTATGGACTCGAATTCCTTCTCTACATCATAGGCAAAAGAGATAGCCTTGTTGAGGGTTGTAGGCCATAGGGTGTGAAGCTTGGCTTGGATTTCCACCTCCAAACCATCTTCGTAGTTCCGCTACAAGCTATCCTTCAGTACATCTTCAAGCATTTGAACGAATAATAAATTTTTCTAGAACCGCTCTATGTAGGTAGTGATTATGTCACCCTCCTTCCATGTAAAGGTTTTCCATGCATGTCGAACATGTAAATGATCTTGAGGGAAGAAAAAAATCCTTCACTTTATCTTGGAAAGCCTTCCACATGGTTGGACAATTTGTAATGAGATGCAGGACATTCCACGAGAGCTAAGCTTTTCCTACTAAATAGTTAGAGGCAAATTTGACTTTTTCACTTTTAGCATATGTTTCATCAGTATAAAAATTGTCAAACTGTGAAAACCATGAAAGAACTAAAGGGCCATCCTTATGGTCTTCAAACCATAAAAATTGGTAATTTTTAACACCAATCTTTGAATGTGTGTCATCTGATTGGGCAGAGACAATAGATTTTACCACCCTTGTAAGGTTATCTTCATCAAATTGCATCTTATGAAGCACTTTGTCATGTTGTCGAATCTCATCTTGAGTGCCTTGAAGTTCATGCCGTAGGAGCTCGAGCTGTTGCTCGAGTGTTACCTCGGGTAGAGCTCACTCACCAAAATCCTCCATGGTATTTGTAGGGTCCATGGGAATGTAGACAACAAAACCCTCTTGCTAGATATGTAAAAAAAGTTTTGAGATTGCTTGAATTAAGATGTAAAAGGAAGGGTTGTTCTTGGGAATTGAAAAAGTAAGAAAGAGATGAAAGTTGTGTTAAATATAAGAAAAGAGAACTAGAGTGATAACACAAAGAGATAGTGTAGCGGTAAAACACTTCCCTTGTGTGAGTGAGGTTGTGGGTTCAAATCCTCCCTCCTTGGTGAATATAAAACTCCTTATTGCCACGTATAAATTAAAATTGGTTCGCGCATAGCCAACAACTGCCAACGGTCACCAAGGGAGCCAAGGGAGCCAAGGGTGCCAAAGATGCCAAAGTAATGCTTTAGTTATGCCTAAGTTCTATGCCTTAGTCGATGCCTACGTAGGTGTAAATGTAGGTGTAAACGTAGGTTCTGGTTCCGAAACTAGAACAAGAATACAAATAGAACAAGAACAACAATCGAAACGAAAATGGAAATCGAGAATCGAGAATCAGAATTGGAAACAAAAATGAAAACTGGAATCTGAATCGAAATAAAAAACAAAAACAAAAATAGAAAGACGGAAACAAAAACGGAAACGAACAGTGAACAGAAGACAAAATGAACAAAAACAGACCCCTCCATAGTGATGTGCACATAGCTCTGATACCACTGTTATCAGGATCTTAACTGACGCACACACAAAGAAAATAAATACGCAAGGAGACGAGACAGAATGTAGAATTGGGTGTAATCTCCCCCCATTCACTCTGTTTCCACAGTCCACAAAGTGCATGTATTTAGGGAATTGTTTATTATGTTGAAATAGTGTATACATGAGAGCGACTTCAAAAAGCATGCATTAAAGTAAAAGTTGGTAACTTTTGTAGAAAGCCTTTGCTTTTAATATAAGAAATTATGGTCTACGATGACCTTATTCTAACCACTACTTTACTAACTGTTTCTAACAATATAACCCTCTACGTAGTTTTATTCAAAAACTATATGAATTATAAATAGAATTATTGATGTCCGCCCTTTCACACCTTTCATACCCTCACAAACCTTCAGTTGCTATATCAAAAACACCAAAACACATTAATATATTAATAAATTAATATTCCAACAATTCCTTGTTCAACACATTCCAAAATTCATAACAGCATCTTTCGCTACTTGAGTGGTACCTAGCTACTTGGATTGTTTTATCCCAAGGGGATCATAACTACTAGATTTACATGCTTTTTCTAACTTAGACTAGGTTATTTGCTATGACATTCATGTGCCACTAGTGGTTTTTACTTCACGTTTGGTAGCTCATGCATATCTTGGTTGAGCAAGGATCAGCTTACAGTGACCACTTCTAATTATGAGGGTGAGTATCAGGAAGCTCTCATAACAAGTGTTCAGTGTGTGTGGCTCAGATGCCTTTTGGATGATTTGGGTGTCGATCAGTCTTTTGCCACCACCATCTTTACTAATAGTTAGAGTGCATTGGCAATCGCAAGGTGCACCATCATTATGTTAGGGAGAGGTTCTCTGCTTGAGAGATTAGTTTGCCTTATGTGCCCACACAAGATAATGTTGCAAACCTTTTCACAAAGGCTCTGCATAGGGAGAAGTTTGAAGCTTCTCATAAAGCACCGGGCTTATTTCCTTTTGTGGCTTTATCTCTTTCCACATATCTTGGCACTTCTTTATATATGAGTGCCAACTCCTTGCTCACCACATCACTCCCAAGGTGTATTTAATGATATGTTTTTTTAGTGATGTATGTGAACAAGTTAGGACCACCTCATCACTTTTTTCCCTCTTTAGGAGTTTTTTTCCCCAAACATCTGTAACCCTAACGGGTGCCCTATCTTTGTACATTCACTTGTGATGCATTTTGTATTGTGTTGTGCTCCAAGCTTCTTCTTCTTCCTTGTTTTGTTCATGTGTTTTTTTAAACCTCAAACTCCAACATTCAAGACCCTCAATCCAAGGACTAAAAATACATTTTTAGGAATTTGAATTATTTGGTAAACCACTATTCTAGGTCTTTACCCAAGTTCCTTGTTCATCTTAGCTTAGTAGTTTCTTCCAAAGAGAATTAGTACTAAGTATCTTGAACGAGCTTTGTTTTATACCCAAGGTAGTTATGTATACTAACATCAAAGGTCACAAAAGCTAGAGGAATGAATCATTGACTTAACCAATTCCTTCAAATCCTCAAACTGATTTAGGATAATACTTATCAAGCCATCAATATACTTTCTTGATAAATCTTCTACCTATTGGATGGCGTTAAATTATTCATGTTTTATTCGTTTAAGTTCCAAGCTCTTGCAAGAAAAGATACCTCTTTCTTGGCATCATATCCATGACCTTTCAAAGAACTTAATGACCATTCTTGAATCACTTATTCTCATCATCCAAAAATTCAAAGAATAATATCCTATCATTCAAAAGTGAATAGGCTTAACTTTAAGCAAGCTGCTCACTTCTAAATTTTATCTCATAAAACTCCCTAAAACTTTTATCTAAACCTGGCTATATGTGCTCCATAATCTAAACCTGGCTATGCATTCTATTGAAAAGAATGCATCTTAATAAGAGGATAAAAAATAGCCTTTTTTTGAGGTAAATGGCAACCTTATTTCATTTACCTTCTTGCAAATACGACCAAGTGCTTTATATGGTTCAAGTAGGTAAATCACTTTACCTCTGTATGAACCTAAGACCTTACTCTTCTTTTCCATATGTGCTCCATAATCTAAACCTGGCTATGCATTCTATTGAAAAGAATGCATCTTAATAAGAGGATAAAAAATAGCCTTTTTTTGAGGTAAATGGCAACCTTATTTCATTTACCTTCTTGCAAATACGACCAAGTGCTTTATATGGTTCAAGTAGGTAAATCACTTTACCTCTGTATGAACCTAAGACCTTACTCTTCGCATTCTTATCTTTAGGGTTATCCCAATATTTCCTATCAGATGTTGAGTCTAATTCCTCTCTGGCCATCAGAGAAGAATTCTCAATGGGAGTCAGTTCCCATTGTCACATCCCAATGAATTCTTTCATCAAACCATAAAACTACATCCTTTAGTTTTTCCAGCTTCCTTGTCCTCTCTATCCTCTATATTGATTATCGATGGTCCCGAATCCATCTTTGAAGTCCTTGATACCATAAACAAGAGAGCAAGAACAAAGTTATCTAGATCTCATGCCAATTAATCTTATACCTCAAAGATTTCTTCGGTTGACTATTGAACGTTTCCTTGGCATGATTTATCAAACCATAAAAGTTTTGATCCCTTTTAACAATTTGGGTCATTAGTCTTTCTCAAATATGCTCTAGCCAAGTTGAATTCATATAAGATCTCCTTTAGATCCCTTTTCAATTATATTTACCCATGGGATTTTTCTTGGTATCTTTAAGTCATATCTTCACGAGTTTACACCTTTGCTCAAGTCTTTAGCATCTTGTTGATGTTGTCTCAACCTTTAACTATTCTCTTAGAGACTAACAATTATATGTCATCCCATTGACCTAAGCAAGTTCTCATATTTACTCTCTTGATCCATCTTATGCATTCTCAAGTACCTTACTATGGATATGCTTCAAATTTTTGGCTAGAATACATTTGGTTACTTCCAAATTGGAATTATTCATTGAATTCCCTTCTTGCGTATCTAGTTCTTACTTTAATTTGAGTTTGTATTTCAAACACAAGGTACTTTTTTTAATATAAAGGAAGTTCGGCAATAGCCTACTCTCCCGGACTTGAATTAAATTAAGAAACAAAGGTACAATAGAAGGGGACTAGTGCCCACAAGGTACTTGATGTCATGTCATATGCACTCCTTAACTTTCACTATAGAATTAAGGAATGTATCTTTTTCTTAGAAGTGTCATACTAATGATACCTTTCTCCCCCCCCCCCCTTTAAGAGTTTTCATTCCTAAAATCAGTAGGCTTTAAGGAAATCGATACTTATCCAATTTCCTAAACGTAATTGGAGCTTTATTAATGCGCACTTTTCTTTTCTTTAGACTTCACTAAAAAAGTCTTAAAATATCCTTGAATTCAAGCTTCCATTATCCGTAAATCTGAATTCACATTAGTGAGTGTAATTTACCATACCATCCAATTTACACTTTCATATTAGTGCAGAAAAATTTACCTCTTGCTCAGGGACTGCTAACTGAGAACACTTTGTTTGTTTTAGTCTAATCAAGTATAGCCAAAATACTTGTAAGTTATATCCTTACCAATTCTTGGTTTATTCTTGAAAAGACTTTGAGGATTGAGCATTCATTGAACTATTTCTTTGATTAGATGCAATCAAAAGTATCTCTATATATGCCATTTGATAATAGAGCTAGTATTTTTGGCATAGTTGTGCATCTATCTCAAAGGAAATCGTACATTGGCTTAAACCAATATTCATAGTTTTAAACTTATTGAAAATTTGTTGGTTGCTCATAGGGATATGTTCTAGAGTAGTAGTGTTTAAGGTATTGTACAACCATTTATTTTTCCTTTTACTTAAATATGTGCTCATGAAGAAACTCTTTAAAAATCTACAAATGGATCACGCATCTTGTAAAAAAACGGGAGAACCTTATAGGGGAAGAAATGAGTTTCAAAAGAAAAAATTGGTTCTACCATTTATTTCCCTACTATTTCACTTTATGGCGTTCTCTTCCCCTGTTCATGTGATCATGGTCTGTTAGAGTATGATCAATGTCTACCCCTCATGATTGTATGCACATTTTGTAAGGCCCCCTTTATGAGGAGAAGCCAAGCGTGCATTACCCAATTGATGGGAATCCCAACTTGAATGTTGGATGAAGGTCATATTGGACCATGTAAGATATTATAAGGAAAGGGAGTTACCAGGGTCCCCAATTGTGGGGTCCGGGGCAGCGGTGAGCAGCCCCGGCTGGGGGGTCCAAGGGGGCCAGCGGGCCCCCTGGCTGGGGGGTCCCAGGGGGCCAGCGGGCCCCTTGGTGGGGGTCCGGGGGCAGCGCCCCCGGCGCGACGGTAAAGGGAATATTCCATGGAATATTCCCTGTCGGAGTCAGAAATCATTTATATTTGTTAGGTCGGTTCAACCAGTCTAAGCCGTGTATGGCAATTACGTGGGCGGTGGCCGCCCACGCCCTACCGCCCATGTATAGCCGTCCATGGCAGGCCACCCATGATCCTATATATACATGACTTCTGCACTACCTAAGACATCGAGTTGAGCCAGCATACCTCTACCTTGTATCTCCCTATCTAGAGTTGTCTAGATCACCATTTAAGCTCTACCTTGAGAGCGCACGGGTGGACAACGCCATCATCTTTGTACTTGCTGCTAGTAGAAAATTGTTGAGATTCTCCTATATCTGTTATCTTCTCTGCTATTGCTCCTGTGTTATATTGCGTAACTATTGTCTTACATGGTCTTCAATAATCAGGTTTTAAGCTTCTAAAGGCCTTTCGACTTCATGATATCTTTCATGATTATGAAAGTTTAACTGTTAGTATATGATCAATGTCTACCCCTCATGATTGTATGCACATTTTGTAAGGCCCCCGTTATGAGGAGAAGCCAAGCGTGCATTACCCAATTGATGGGAATCCCAACTTGCATGTTGGATGAAGGTCATATTGGACCATGCAAGGTATTGTAAGGAAAGGGAGTTACCAGGGTCTCCAATTGGGGGGTCCGAGGCAGCGGGGAGCAGCCTCGACTAGGGGGTCCAAGGGGGCCAGCGGGCCCCCTGGCTGGCAGGTCCGGGAGCAGCGCCCCCGGTGCGACGGTAAAGGGAATATTCCATAGAATATTCCTTGTCGGAGTCAGAAATCATTTATATTTGTTAGGTCGGTTCAACCGGTCGAAGCCGTGTATGACAATTACGCGGGCGGTGGCCGCCCACGCTCTACCGCCATGTATAGCCGTCCACGAAAGGCCACCCATGATCCTATATATACATGAGTTCTGCACTACCTGAGACATCACGTTGAGCCAGCATACCTCTACCTTATATCTCCCTATCTAGAGTTGTCTAGATCACCATTTAAGCTCTACCTTGAGAGCGCACGGTGGACAACGCCATCATCTTTGTACTTGCTGTTAGTAGAAAATTGTTGAGATTCTCCTATATCTGTTATCTTCTCTGCTACTGCTCCTGTGTTATATTGTGTAACTATTGTCTTACATTAACCCATCAGTGTTTGTAGGGTTTCATATAGGCTTTAGTTTCTCTTTTGGATATCTTTCTATCTCAATTCTTATTACCACCAACTTATGGTCAATAAGAAGAGAAACATTGGTTGACTTGTTTTCTTAAGTCTTTGGCCTTGCTAGCCAGGCATGCCATGGGTTTTATGGAACTTCAGAATCCATAATGAGGACTTTTAAGCTTAAGGTTCTTCTACTTTGTGTTAGGATTTGTTGGCTTTTGGCTTTAGCCAACATATAAAAAACATAGAAGTATAATGGTTATTGAATTACACATCATCAATGTACCATCACACTTTTATTCTTTTGAGTTCATATTAAGAATTAATTTCCTACCTTAAAATTTAGTAAAAGTTAATCTCCCTCTCAATCCATAGACCCATATAAATGCCAAAAACATTCATTGATCTGTGTACATGGTGAAAGACCAAAACATTTATCTTTGCTTGAAGATATTTAGAATTTATAAGGTTAAAAAATTGAACCCCTCTTTGAAGCATGCATGGAATCCATACTTGGAACTCCATTATATTACTGAATTTATGCTCAAAATTTCCATTCATGAGTTTACATTCAATAATATGTGCATAGTTTGCATTAATGTTCATGACATGCTATGTTGAACCTTCAATGCTCAATCTCTAATCATCTTTTCAAGGTCGATTCCATTTCATGGTAATGAATTATGACTTGGATGCATCATTTAGATGATTAATTCCTTTCATCATTCTAGGTGTATGTGATCTCACCTATCTATTTTGTAATGCGTCTTTTCATGCATTATTATAGCATGGCAAAGAAAGTAAGCATAGATGAACAATTTGGAACTAGCACTTACCTCCATCATAGCCACATCCATCTCTTGATTCCATTTGGATATTCGACTTTGAGGTTTGGAGGCTTGGACCATTTGACTCTCCATCATTCTTCATTGGGCTTTTTTACTTGCTTGTATGCCTAGGTATGCATACATGTTTACCAAAACTCTAATCATGCCTCTATACATGCTTACGATTTCTTGTATGGACAAACATGCATAAAGTGCTTCATTCTATTCTTTTGTATGCTCAAACATGCATATATCCTTCTCCATTGAAGATAAAAGAAGTGACTTTCTTCAATTGTCAAAGAATGAAGAAATGTGTCATAGCTTTCCTTGCCCTATTTCAAAAGAGATTCACCATCTACAGGGAAATAGATGGTGTTTATGGATGCAAAATACAAAGAAGAACACATAAAGCGCTTTCAAATTGCTCAAGAAACATAGAAAGCTCATTTTCTAACCGTTCTTAATTATTTAAAGTGATCAAGAATAACTTATAACAACAAAAAGATAGTCCTTTTATACTTGCCACATCGTATATGAGATGTATGCTACATTCATATAAAAACTTATAAGAAAAGAAGGAAGTATCATTAAATTTAAATGAACCATTCTCATCATACTTGGAGGAAGTTATTCATTCAGCTTCTGAGTAATACTTACTTCTAAACAAATGTAAAGAAAGACTTACATTTGGTGCTTGAAAACTCGTTCTCCATTGAAGTTCAAAGTGAAGGAGTGATACCTTTTCTTTGAATTCCATAGCTCTCCTAAAAAGAGGATGTAGATTATGTAACAACCACATTTGCCACCGCAAAATTCACTCGAAAAAAGAAAACAAAAAGATTGTGGGCAAAATCTATTCTGGTGATATAAGAACTAAGAACAACCTAGCTCTGGATACCAATGGTCTATAATGAACACAACCTACAAACTAAATAAACTACCTAAGCAAGTTAGTAGGACAACCTCAAGTAAGAGAGGTCATGTATCCACCCATCCAACGCTGTTCACAAAAATACCTCTAACCCAAGGGGTCTAGGTCTATCATGTGTACAACTCATATGGTCTCCAAAGAAGGGTTCTTCACATGATCACATGGGATCCGGAACCACATGGGATCACTTGAAAATCACATGGTTTCTTAAGAGAAGCTCTAGACTTGTATGTACACCCTCAAGGGTTCTTGACTTGAATTATTCAATTAATAGATCTTCACACTTTAGGATAGAAATCCTAAGGTTCAAACCATTCAATTCCCAAGGGTTCACAAATAGAACCCAAGGGTTCTCCAAAGGTTTCCCAAGGGTTTCTCTAGGAAACTCAAGGGTCTCAAAACTTGGAACCCATGAAATTAACCCTAGTTATACAATAGCTTCCAGTGCACATGCTCATGGGCATGTCCCCTTTGTGCTCTATGTTGAGAGTTCCATGCTCCACCCTTTTGTCCAAGTCTAGGTTCATTTTCATGCAAGTCCATGGATCCCACATGCAAGGAGATGTTCTCTCAACTCCATAAAAGGAGGGCCTCCCTTCACTCCTCACAAGCTTATACACTCTAGTCCATCACCAAGAGTGTGATCCTCTCCTCATTGAGTCTCCATGCTCATAGAGCATCTTATGTAATTCATTTCCATTTTATTTAATTCACCATGTTCTGTATATCTCATTTCTTACTCCATAGCTTGGTAGCATTATGTTTGTTAAGTAGAGTAGGAGTAGCTTTTGTTCTTTTCAACATGGTATCAGAGCATAGTGTGAAGAGAGATGGTGGATGCAATCCAAAGATGAGTAGGTGCCGCTACAACCAGCTTCACACCAGCCAACTGAGACTTCAGAGTTGATTAGTAGACCCTTTGAGCTTCCTAAATCCACCAAAATATCAGCCAAGTACTTTGGAACATGTATCCCAAAAGTTTATGTCAAGACCGACAAGTTGCGAAATGACTAGCTCCCAAAACTTGCTATTTTTGGACATACACCTGCTGGAAAAAATGAACAGTGCTCTCAACCTGGAAGGAATTAGAAAAATTCCTTTTGGGCATAGCAAATAGACTTAGCAAGCTTCCTATTCCAAGTTAAAACACTTCAAATGATGGACTGAGCACTGAGAACAAGTTTCATCAAGTTCTGGAACATTCCCACAATTCTCGGGGCTCTGCAGAGATAGACCAGTAAGCAGTAAAATGCAGATATCTCCAAAAGTATAAATCCAATGACCTTGAAAATTTATAGGTAGAAACTAGACAGTGAGAGCTATCCAACGCACTTTAAAACACTGAAAAAGGTTCAGTAAAACTCGAGATATGACCTTCTGAAGTTACTGCTCTGAGTGAGTATAGCAGAGAACAAAACAGAGAGGTAGATGATAATAAATGTATAGATTCACATATGATTACAACCACATTGGCAATGAATCTTTGCACAATGGGAGTAGAATGATAGAGCTATGGAGTAAGCTCTTCAATCTCTACAAAATGACATGAAGTGGTCACGTACAAGGCTTGCTAATCGCCTCTTCCTTCTTGCTCCTTTTATAGCTATTCTTGGAGGGAGTTTTGAATTCGAATTCGAATGGCTCCACCTAAAAGTGATCCCCAAAGTTAGGAGAGATTCCCTCAGCTCAAAAATTCGTGATTTTGGTAGTTGGAGCCACGAATTTGCTTTTACATCATGGATGAGGTAAGCCATCCTTTTACTTTTTTCTTTTTCCATTTACAAGAGATAAAATGTACTCTTTTACAAGAGGTGTTCACATGACTACTCATGTGACTTACAAATGAGGATAATATCAAGCATATCAAGCATGTAGGCTTGGGAAAAATGCACCAACAGCTCCCCCTCAAGCCTAACATGCTTGGCCTCCAAATAAGTCTTCAATTGTCCTTGATTTCTTGCAAACCAATCATCAACTTGAATCTACTTAATTTCGTACCATCAAGAGCTTTCGTCAACATGTCTCCACATTGCATATCTGTAGAGACGTAGGATAGTTGAATATCCTTGCTCATTAGCTTCTCCCTTACATAATGGTAGTGGACTTCAATATGCTTGGTTCTAGCATGGTATACCGGATTAGCTGCTAGATGTAGTGAGCTTGTGTTGTCACCAAAAATGTGAGGTGTTGAAGAATGAAGTCCAAGATCTGTGTACAAAGATTTTAACCACATGATTTCTTGAGTTGCATTAGCCAAACCTCTATATTCAGCTTCAGTAGAAGATAATGCCACGGTTGGTTGCTTCTTCGATGACCAAGAAATGATTTTTGAACCTGCAAATGATATATACCCTGATGTGCTTCTTCTATCATCTTTAGATCCGGCCCAATCTGCATCTGAGTAGACCTTTAGCTCAATATCTGAAGTATATGAATAAAACAAACCTTCATTCATGGTCCCCTTTAGGTACTTGAGGACTCGCTTGGCCGCTTCCATATGTGGTCTTCTCGGCTTATGCATAAACTGACTCAATATGCTAACACTATAGCATATATCCACCCTTGTGAGTGTTGCATAGTTCAAACTTCCAACCAAGCTTTGATAGCTTGTGATGTCTTCAATTGGCTCTCCTTCATAAGCACTAAGCTTATGATTTTGCTCCATAGGTGTACCTGCACACTTGGTATTTTCCATCTTGAACTTGACGAGCATGTCATGGACATACTTCCTTTGTGTGATGTATATACTTGAATCTGTGTAGATCAACTCCAATCCAAGAAAATAAGTAAGTGGTCCGAGGTCACTTATTTTGAACTCCTCCTTCATTTGACTCTTTACCTGTTTGATTCCTTCAAGATCATTGCCTGTTATAATAATATCATCAACATACACACATAAATAGATCACTTCAGATCCATTCCTCTTTATGAACAAAGAGGTATCCGCCTTGCTAGCTTTGAACCCTTGGTCCTGCAAATAAGTCACCAATCTGAAATTCCAAGCTCTTGGAGCTTGCTTCAATCCATACAAAGCTTTCTTTAGTTTGCATACATAGTTAGGATGATGTGCATCCTCATATCCAGGAGGTTGTGCCATATACACTTCCTCAGAAATCCATCCATTCAAGAAGGCATTCTTTACATCAAGTTGATAAAGATTCCAATTTCTAGATGCAGCAAGACTAATGAGAACCCTAATTGTAGGCATTTTTGCAACAGGAGAGAAAGTCTCCTCATAATCAATACCATGGGTTTGAGCAAACCCTTTAGCAACTAACCTTGCTTTGTGTCTATTTATACTTCCATCTGGATTCCTCTTGATTTTGTATATCCATCGAGATCCGATTATCTTCATAGATGGCTTGTTAGGTACAAGCTCCCAAGTGTCATTCTCCTTCAAGGCTTCCATTTCTTCATCCATTGCATCTCTCCAAGCTTTCTTGCTTTGTGCTTCTTTGAATGTGGTAGGTTCTTCATTGGTTGAATCCTTTGCAATGTAGATTGAGTGCTTGGTGACCAAAGAAGTATCATAACCAAACCTCTCTGGTTTCTTCTTCTCCCTTGAAGACCTTCTAAGTGGTTGATGTGAGCTCTCCGGTCCATATGTAGCATCCTGCATCTTTGCTTTACCTTTGTTCTTCCATAGCTTTAGTCTCTCCAAGTCTTCTAGGTCAATCTCCGAATCACTTTCTTCAATCTGCTTTGGCTCCTTTGGTTGAAGTGATGGAAAGTCTTCATCCAAGTCATACGGCAACTTCACTTTCCTGTCATCATCAAACCATGATTTGTTTTCATCAAAAATTACATCTCTACTCACAGAAAATCCTTTATTGGTTGGATTGTACAATCTATATCCTTTTTGGTTTTGATTATAACCAATGAATACGCACTTCTCTGCCTTGGGATCCAATTTCCCTCTTACTTGAGAAGGAATGTGAGCATAGGCTAAGCATCCAAATATTTTACAATGCTCTAGACTAGGTCTTCTTCCATTCCACACTTCATATGGAGTGGTTCCATCTAGTGACTTAGATGGAAGTCTATTTATGAGATATGTGGCTGTAGACACAGCCTCTGCCCATAGGTAGTTCAGCAATCCCTTTTCGTTGAGCATGGACCTTGCTGCTTCGACAATAGCTCTGTTCCTCCTCTCTGCTACACCATTGAGTTCGGGTGTATACCTTGTAGTGACTTCCCTTTTAATGCCTCTTTCATGCAAGAAGGCATCAAATTCAGAAGAGAAGTATTCTCCTCCACCATCTGATCTGAGTCTTTTCAAAGTCCTACCTGTTTGATTTTCAACAAGAGCAATATACTTCTTAAAGCAATTAAACACTTCATCCTTGTGCTTCATGAAAAACAGAATGGTCCACCTGCTACAATCATCTATGAAAGACACATAATATCTTGAGCCTGATATAGATGGCTCCTTACTTGGACCCCACACATCCGTGTGCACTAGATCCAAAGGATTTTGATACATATATCCTTTCTTATTGAAAGGTTGTCTATGAGCCTTGCCGAGTTGACAAGCTTCACACTTATAAATCATGTGTTGCCTTGTGATATTAGGCAAACCAAGTACACTTTGGTCCCTGCAAATCTGTTTGAGTGTCCTCTCACCAATGTGAGCAAGCCTTTTGTGCCATATCTCCAATTCTGTTAGAGTTTGAGATCCATAGCTAAACAAAGCTATGTTCTTTGTATCTTCCACTTCAAAAGTGAAAAGCCTTCCTGTCTTTTCTCCTTTGGCAATCCTTCGAAAGCCTTGCCTTGGGTCTTCAACATATGCTCCAAATCGATTGAATCTAACCTGCAATCCTTTTTCAACAATCTGTCCAACACTTATTAAATTTTTGGTAATTGTAGGGACATACAAGACTTTGCTTAAGAGGTTCATATTCCCATCTGATGTCTTCACATTACCTATCTTCTCCACTGAGTGCTTTGTGTCATCTCCTGTCTGCACTTCATGCTTGTTATGAGGATCTTCCAAATCAGAAAGTAAAGCCACATTTCCTGCTACATGGTTCGAGCATCCCGAATCAATGTAAAATATGTGATCATCATCCTTACCCTTCTTCGTTGATAGATTCATAATCAATAATGAATCTTCTTGACTTTGGTCCTCTGCATAGTTATTGTAATCTCTTCTTCCTCTATGGCCACTTTGATAGTTGTTGTTGTTGTTGTAATTGTTGTTGTAGTAGTTGTTGTTGTAGCCTCCATTGTATCTACCTCTATTTGATCCATAGCCACCTCTATTGAATCCTCTTCCTCTTGAGTTCCTCGGGTTCCTGAAACATTCTTCAGTAGTATGGTTAGATAAGCCACATATGTTGCAAGGTTGAGATGATTGGAATCTCCCCCTGCCTTGCTTTCCACTTCTGCCTCTTCCTCTAGCTCTTCCTCTACCTGCAAAGTTTGCTTGGAAAGATCTACCTTCATCTTCATTCTTCCTATTCTTTGACTTGTCCTTCACCTTAGCTTTATCAGAATATAAGGCAGAAGTTTGATTACCTCTTGAGGACTCACCACCTTTGCTAATATTTGCTTCATGAGTGAAGAGTTGGCCCATGAGTGTGTTGAGGTCGGGTACATGCATATCCATGTATAAATCCATGGCTGTTGTGAATGACTCCCACTTGTCGTCTGCTTTGATTCCATTCATGATTTGTCTTATGATTTGCTCCTCTTCAATTACCTCTCCAATGCTTCCAAGTTGGTCGGAAATCTCCTTCATCTTTGTGACATAATCAGTCACATTTTGCTTCGGGCTTTTCTTCATTGTTGTGAACTCCATCCACAATTGGTTCTTCCTTGCTCGAGTGTTCGAAGAGAAGAAAGAAGCAAGTGCGTTCCAGGTCTCTCTTGATGTCTTGCATCCCTTGACATGAGGTAAAAGAAAATCAGAGATTGAGTTTAGAATATAGGACCTTGTGAGTGCATCCTTCGAACACCAATTTGAAAGTCCTTCCACTTCTTCATGTGATGGTTGCCCTTTGTTCCTCATGGTTGGCATTGCTTCATCTCCGGATATGAATCCATATAGATTCCTCCCTTGAAGGTAAGCCTCCATCCTTAGAGACCATGCCGGATAGTTGTTTCGATCCAATTTGTCAATTGTTGATGGAAATCCATCTCCCATGTTGCTTGACTATGCTCTGATACCACTGTGAAGAGAGATGGTGGATGCAATCCAAAGATGAGTAGGTGCCGCTACAACCAGCTTCACACCAGCCAACTGAGACTTCAGAGTTGATTAGTAGACCCTTTGAGCTTCCTAAATCCACCAAAATATCAGCCAAGTACTTTGGAACATGTATCCCAAAAGTTTATGTCAAGACCGACAAGTTGCGAAATGACTAGCTCCCAAAACTTGCTATTTTTGGACATACACCTGCTGGAAAAAATGAACAGTGCTCTCAACCTGGAAGGAATTAGAAAAATTCCTTTTGGGCATAGCAAATAGACTTAGCAAGCTTCCTATTCCAAGTTAAAACACTTCAAATGATGGACTGAGCACTGAGAACAAGTTTCATCAAGTTCTGGAACATTCCCACAATTCTCGGGGCTCTGCAGAGATAGACCAGTAAGCAGTAAAATGCAGATATCTCCAAAAGTATAAATCCAATGACCTTGAAAATTTATAGGTAGAAACTAGACAGTGAGAGCTATCCAACGCACTTTAAAACACTGAAAAAGGTTCAGTAAAACTCGAGATATGACCTTCTGAAGTTACTGCTCTGAGTGAGTATAGCAGAGAACAAAACAGAGAGGTAGATGATAATAAATGTATAGATTCACATATGATTACAACCACATTGGCAATGAATCTTTGCACAATGGGAGTAGAATGATAGAGCTATGGAGTAAGCTCTTCAATCTCTACAAAATGACATGAAGTGGTCACGTACAAGGCTTGCTAATCGCCTCTTCCTTCTTGCTCCTTTTATAGCTATTCTTGGAGGGAGTTTTGAATTCGAATTCGAATGGCTCCACCTAAAAGTGATCCCCAAAGTTAGGAGAGATTCCCTCAGCTCAAAAATTCGTGATTTTGGTAGTTGGAGCCACGAATTTGCTTTTACATCATGGATGAGGTAAGCCATCCTTTTACTTTTTTCTTTTTCCATTTACAAGAGATAAAATGTACTCTTTTACAAGAGGTGTTCACATGACTACTCATGTGACTTACAAATGAGGATAATATCAAGCATATCAAGCATGTAGGCTTGGGAAAAATGCACCAACAGCTCCCCCTCAAGCCTAACATGCTTGGCCTCCAAATAAGTCTTCAATTGTCCTTGATTTCTTGCAAACCAATCATCAACTTGAATCTACTTAATTTCGTACCATCAAGAGCTTTCGTCAACATGTCTCCACATTGCATATCTGTAGAGACGTAGGATAGTTGAATATCCTTGCTCATTAGCTTCTCCCTTACATAATGGTAGTGGACTTCAATATGCTTGGTTCTAGCATGGTATACCGGATTAGCTGCTAGATGTAGTGAGCTTGTGTTGTCACCAAAAATGTGAGGTGTTGAAGAATGAAGTCCAAGATCTGTGTACAAAGATTTTAACCACATGATTTCTTGAGTTGCATTAGCCAAACCTCTATATTCAGCTTCAGTAGAAGATAATGCCACGGTTGGTTGCTTCTTCGATGACCAAGAAATGATTTTTGAACCTGCAAATGATATATACCCTGATGTGCTTCTTCTATCATCTTTAGATCCGGCCCAATCTGCATCTGAGTAGACCTTTAGCTCAATATCTGAAGTATATGAATAAAACAAACCTTCATTCATGGTCCCCTTTAGGTACTTGAGGACTCGCTTGGCCGCTTCCATATGTGGTCTTCTCGGCTTATGCATAAACTGACTCAATATGCTAACACTATAGCATATATCCACCCTTGTGAGTGTTGCATAGTTCAAACTTCCAACCAAGCTTTGATAGCTTGTGATGTCTTCAATTGGCTCTCCTTCATAAGCACTAAGCTTATGATTTTGCTCCATAGGTGTACCTGCACACTTGGTATTTTCCATCTTGAACTTGACGAGCATGTCATGGACATACTTCCTTTGTGTGATGTATATACTTGAATCTGTGTAGATCAACTCCAATCCAAGAAAATAAGTAAGTGGTCCGAGGTCACTTATTTTGAACTCCTCCTTCATTTGACTCTTTACCTGTTTGATTCCTTCAAGATCATTGCCTGTTATAATAATATCATCAACATACACACATAAATAGATCACTTCAGATCCATTCCTCTTTATGACAAAGAGGTATCCGCCTTGCTAGCTTTGAACCCTTGGTCCTGCAAATAAGTCACCAATCTGAAATTCCAAGCTCTTGGAGCTTGCTTCAATCCATACAAAGCTTTCTTTAGTTTGCATACATAGTTAGGATGATGTGCATCCTCATATCCAGGAGGTTGTGCCATATACACTTCCTCAGAAATCCATCCATTCAAGAAGGCATTCTTTACATCAAGTTGATAAAGATTCCAATTTCTAGATGCAGCAAGACTAATGAGAACCCTAATTGTAGGCATTTTTGCAACAGGAGAGAAAGTCTCCTCATAATCAATACCATGGGTTTGAGCAAACCCTTTAGCAACTAACCTTGCTTTGTGTCTATTTATACTTCCATCTGGATTCCTCTTGATTTTGTATATCCATCGAGATCCGATTATCTTCATAGATGGCTTGTTAGGTACAAGCTCCCAAGTGTCATTCTCCTTCAAGGCTTCCATTTCTTCATCCATTGCATCTCTCCAAGCTTTCTTGCTTTGTGCTTCTTTGAATGTGGTAGGTTCTTCATTGGTTGAATCCTTTGCAATGTAGATTGAGTGCTTGGTGACCAAAGAAGTATCATAACCAAACCTCTCTGGTTTCTTCTTCTCCCTTGAAGACCTTCTAAGTGGTTGATGTGAGCTCTCCGGTCCATATGTAGCATCCTGCATCTTTGCTTTACCTTTGTTCTTCCATAGCTTTAGTCTCTCCAAGTCTTCTAGGTCAATCTCCGAATCACTTTCTTCAATCTGCTTTGGCTCCTTTGGTTGAAGTGATGGAAAGTCTTCATCCAAGTCATACGGCAACTTCACTTTCCTGTCATCATCAAACCATGATTTGTTTTCATCAAAAATTACATCTCTACTCACAGAAAATCCTTTATTGGTTGGATTGTACAATCTATATCCTTTTTGGTTTTGATTATAACCAATGAATACGCACTTCTCTGCCTTGGGATCCAATTTCCCTCTTACTTGAGAAGGAATGTGAGCATAGGCTAAGCATCCAAATATTTTACAATGCTCTAGACTAGGTCTTCTTCCATTCCACACTTCATATGGAGTGGTTCCATCTAGTGACTTAGATGGAAGTCTATTTATGAGATATGTGGCTGTAGACACAGCCTCTGCCCATAGGTAGTTCAGCAATCCCTTTTCGTTGAGCATGGACCTTGCTGCTTCGACAATAGCTCTGTTCCTCCTCTCTGCTACACCATTGAGTTCGGGTGTATACCTTGTAGTGACTTCCCTTTTAATGCCTCTTTCATGCAAGAAGGCATCAAATTCAGAAGAGAAGTATTCTCCTCCACCATCTGATCTGAGTCTTTTCAAAGTCCTACCTGTTTGATTTTCAACAAGA
This sequence comes from Ceratopteris richardii, assembly GCA_020310875.1. NCBI lineage: Eukaryota > Viridiplantae > Streptophyta > Polypodiopsida > Polypodiales > Pteridaceae > Ceratopteris > Ceratopteris richardii. Next base: position 90,947,996 of record CM035431.1, on the reverse strand, counting down.
GCAATATACTTCTTAAAGCAATTAAACACTTCATCCTTGTGCTTCATGAAAAACAGAATGGTCCACCTGCTACAATCATCTATGAAAGACACATAATATCTTGAGCCTGATATAGATGGCTCCTTACTTGGACCCCACACATCCGTGTGCACTAGATCCAAAGGATTTTGATACATATATCCTTTCTTATTGAAAGGTTGTCTATGAGCCTTGCCGAGTTGACAAGCTTCACACTTATAAATCATGTGTTGCCTTGTGATATTAGGCAAACCAAGTACACTTTGGTCCCTGCAAATCTGTTTGAGTGTCCTCTCACCAATGTGAGCAAGCCTTTTGTGCCATATCTCCAATTCTGTTAGAGTTTGAGATCCATAGCTAAACAAAGCTATGTTCTTTGTATCTTCCACTTCAAAAGTGAAAAGCCTTCCTGTCTTTTCTCCTTTGGCAATCCTTCGAAAGCCTTGCCTTGGGTCTTCAACATATGCTCCAAATCGATTGAATCTAACCTGCAATCCTTTTTCAACAATCTGTCCAACACTTATTAAATTTTTGGTAATTGTAGGGACATACAAGACTTTGCTTAAGAGGTTCATATTCCCATCTGATGTCTTCACATTACCTATCTTCTCCACTGAGTGCTTTGTGTCATCTCCTGTCTGCACTTCATGCTTGTTATGAGGATCTTCCAAATCAGAAAGTAAAGCCACATTTCCTGCTACATGGTTCGAGCATCCCGAATCAATGTAAAATATGTGATCATCATCCTTACCCTTCTTCGTTGATAGATTCATAATCAATAATGAATCTTCTTGACTTTGGTCCTCTGCATAGTTATTGTAATCTCTTCTTCCTCTATGGCCACTTTGATAGTTGTTGTTGTTGTTGTAATTGTTGTTGTAGTAGTTGTTGTTGTAGCCTCCATTGTATCTACCTCTATTTGATCCATAGCCACCTCTATTGAATCCTCTTCCTCTTGAGTTCCTCGGGTTCCTGAAACATTCTTCAGTAGTATGGTTAGATAAGCCACATATGTTGCAAGGTTGAGATGATTGGAATCTCCCCCTGCCTTGCTTTCCACTTCTGCCTCTTCCTCTAGCTCTTCCTCTACCTGCAAAGTTTGCTTGGAAAGATCTACCTTCATCTTCATTCTTCCTATTCTTTGACTTGTCCTTCACCTTAGCTTTATCAGAATATAAGGCAGAAGTTTGATTACCTCTTGAGGACTCACCACCTTTGCTAATATTTGCTTCATGAGTGAAGAGTTGGCCCATGAGTGTGTTGAGGTCGGGTACATGCATATCCATGTATAAATCCATGGCTGTTGTGAATGACTCCCACTTGTCGTCTGCTTTGATTCCATTCATGATTTGTCTTATGATTTGCTCCTCTTCAATTACCTCTCCAATGCTTCCAAGTTGGTCGGAAATCTCCTTCATCTTTGTGACATAATCAGTCACATTTTGCTTCGGGCTTTTCTTCATTGTTGTGAACTCCATCCACAATTGGTTCTTCCTTGCTCGAGTGTTCGAAGAGAAGAAAGAAGCAAGTGCGTTCCAGGTCTCTCTTGATGTCTTGCATCCCTTGACATGAGGTAAAAGAAAATCAGAGATTGAGTTTAGAATATAGGACCTTGTGAGTGCATCCTTCGAACACCAATTTGAAAGTCCTTCCACTTCTTCATGTGATGGTTGCCCTTTGTTCCTCATGGTTGGCATTGCTTCATCTCCGGATATGAATCCATATAGATTCCTCCCTTGAAGGTAAGCCTCCATCCTTAGAGACCATGCCGGATAGTTGTTTCGATCCAATTTGTCAATTGTTGATGGAAATCCATCTCCCATGTTGCTTGACTATGCTCTGATACCACTGTGAAGAGAGATGGTGGATGCAATCCAAAGATGAGTAGGTGCCGCTACAACCAGCTTCACACCAGCCAACTGAGACTTCAGAGTTGATTAGTAGACCCTTTGAGCTTCCTAAATCCACCAAAATATCAGCCAAGTACTTTGGAACATGTATCCCAAAAGTTTATGTCAAGACCGACAAGTTGCGAAATGACTAGCTCCCAAAACTTGCTATTTTTGGACATACACCTGCTGGAAAAAATGAACAGTGCTCTCAACCTGGAAGGAATTAGAAAAATTCCTTTTGGGCATAGCAAATAGACTTAGCAAGCTTCCTATTCCAAGTTAAAACACTTCAAATGATGGACTGAGCACTGAGAACAAGTTTCATCAAGTTCTGGAACATTCCCACAATTCTCGGGGCTCTGCAGAGATAGACCAGTAAGCAGTAAAATGCAGATATCTCCAAAAGTATAAATCCAATGACCTTGAAAATTTATAGGTAGAAACTAGACAGTGAGAGCTATCCAACGCACTTTAAAACACTGAAAAAGGTTCAGTAAAACTCGAGATATGACCTTCTGAAGTTACTGCTCTGAGTGAGTATAGCAGAGAACAAAACAGAGAGGTAGATGATAATAAATGTATAGATTCACATATGATTACAACCACATTGGCAATGAATCTTTGCACAATGGGAGTAGAATGATAGAGCTATGGAGTAAGCTCTTCAATCTCTACAAAATGACATGAAGTGGTCACGTACAAGGCTTGCTAATCGCCTCTTCCTTCTTGCTCCTTTTATAGCTATTCTTGGAGGGAGTTTTGAATTCGAATTCGAATGGCTCCACCTAAAAGTGATCCCCAAAGTTAGGAGAGATTCCCTCAGCTCAAAAATTCGTGATTTTGGTAGTTGGAGCCACGAATTTGCTTTTACATCATGGATGAGGTAAGCCATCCTTTTACTTTTTTCTTTTTCCATTTACAAGAGATAAAATGTACTCTTTTACAAGAGGTGTTCACATGACTACTCATGTGACTTACAAATGAGGATAATATCAAGCATATCAAGCATGTAGGCTTGGGAAAAATGCACCAACACATAGGTGCTACACTATCTTCTCATGAGTCCATCCATTTTGGACATTGCCATGCACAAAAATCTAGAAGGGGAAGAGGTTGACGTTGGCTGAAATCATGGATAGAAACATACACAAAGACTCGTTCATTAGATTATCTTCCTCCATGTATCCTTCCAACATATATCTCTCATCCTTCCTTCACATAAGAGTAATGTCCATAGTCTATCACATGGGTGCCACCTGGCACTCATGTGAGAGTCCACCTAATTCCCTATAAGGGTGAGTCCATACCAACTCTAATGTGCCTTTTATCATGAGACCATATAACATTTCCTTCCCCTTAGTTCCACTTTTGTCCTCAAAAGTGGTGTTGGAAGGTCATAATGAAGGAGAGAGACATACTATGAATAAATACATCCACTAAGTCTCATGTATCCAAAGTACATGGTCATATCTCCATGTTTTTTTATTATATCCTTCCCCTTTAGAAGATGCTTGGGAAGGCAATCCAAAAGTGTGAAACCATCTTTGAAAGATGCTAACCTGCTCCCATGTAGCACTATCCTCTGAACTATCTTTCTAGTTTACTAGGCACTATTTATATAGGTGACTCCTTGTCCGTTTCTCTCAAGTGCATAGTATGCTCTCAAGCTCATGTGGAATAGATTGAGTAGAAATAGGCTCTACTACCTCACTATCTGGAATGAGATTGTCAGATTTACCCAGCCTTTTCTTAAGTCAATTAACATGAAATATTGGATGGATCTAGCTATTCTCTGGAAGTTGGAGCTGTTAAGCCATCTTTCATAGTTGGAGCTGTTAAGCCATCTTTCCTATTCTCTTAAGTATTGGAAATGGTCCACAACACCTAGGAGATATTTTTGGACAATGTCCCATCTTCATGGTTTTAGATCTAGAGGGAACTCTAAGATAGACATGCTCTCCTACCTCAAAGTTGATGCCTCTCATTTGAGGGTCAAAATAGACTCTAGATCTATCCTAAGCTCTCCTAATCATATCCTTAGCAATTCTAAGCATATCATTAATTTCTTCCAAGAAATCTTTTGCAACTTGGACTTTCTCATGCTATAATCCTACTGCATAAGGAGCTCTTGGTTGAAACTCGTACATAATCATATATGGACTATGCCCAATGGAAGATTTCTTGGCACTATTATATGCAAACTCTACTATAGATTAGTACTCTTCCCAATCAGTTTGCCTCTCATTTACATATGCTCGAAGCATATCTTCTAGAATTCAGTTAACCCTCTCTGTTTTCCCATCTGGTTGTGGATGCTCGGCCATACTCATGCTAAGTTTAGTATCCAACCTCTTGAAGATTGCTCTGCAAAAGTGGCTAGTAGACTTCCTATCCCAATTAGAAACTATGTCTAAAGGAAGATCATATAATTGGTATGGGTTCTCTACAAATGACCGAGCCAACTTGTGTGTCTTCATTGTACTATGTGTCAAAATAAACCTAGACATTTTGGTTAACCTATCCAGAATTACCCAGATTGAGTCGTGCCCTATCTATGTCTTAGGTAATCCTATTATAAAATCAATGGAGATACTCTCCCACTTCCCATTGGGAATATCCAATGGATGAGGTAATCTTCCAATCCTCAATCTTTTAGCTTTATTGACTTGGAATTTAGTCACTTAACACATACTCTAGGACTTCCTTATGAAATCGAGGCTAGTAAAAGTGCCTCTTAACAAGATCACAAGTCTTGTTAACTCTTGGGTGTCCTAGAATAGGTGTGTCATGACAATCATACACAATGTGTTGTCTCACCTCAAGATCACTAAGGATACACACCTTACCTTTTTATAATAGATATCCGTCATGGATACTATATTTCTTCCACTTGAATCCTTCTTGAGTACCCATTGATACTCCATCCTCATTGGAAACCCATGTATCACAATCCCCTTTCTCTATGGCTTCCCAAATCTTGGAATATGTAGGATCAAACCTACATTTCCCTCTAATGGACTCAAGTATCTCACTAGTGATCTGAGTAAAACTCAGTCCATTGAGCAGAGGCATGTGGCTAATTGAGTCAGACACCACATTAAACTTTCCCTTCCTATACCTAAGCTCATAATCAAACTCCTGAAGGGTCTTTGCCCAACCATCCTTATGACCTTTAAGTTATGTTTGATTAGAGATCCACTTAATGCTCTCTTGATCAAACATTATCATAACTTTGGCACCATATAAATAATGAGGTGTAGCTCAAGCATAAGCACCATCTCCTTTACTTGTCAATCCATGGAGACGTGAGGACTGGTATGAAGACCATGAGCATGTGAAGGCACAGATGTGTGAGTGAGAAGCACACTAGCATGCACACACATACACACGCATGCACACAAGGCAAGATCAAAGAGAGGAACAATGGAAAGCTTCGATTAAAAAAAGAGTTCTCTTACAAAAGCTCAAATCTACAACCAGCTAACTCTCTAACAAGCTCACCACAAAAATGAGCTCTCTAGCTCTTTTTATAGTCTTTTGAGTAGTTTTGGCCCGGTCCATACCTAGTGTCCAATCTAGTTAAAATTAGGTTCTAGGGCTTATTTGAGGTCTCAAACAAAGTCTAAAAATTATGAAAATTGGTAGGATGATACTTCTAATACTCCTCAAGCTCAAGGACTCCTTGGCTTAAAAAAAATGGAGTTACAAAAAGGTGAAATGATATTTACAATGTTTTTGAGTGATCAAAATCATTGTTTTTGTAGGGGGTTCTTCTGCAAATTTGACATAAACTTCTTGGAGCTCCCTACTTGCTCCCTCTTCTTGTGTGTCCACTTTTTTGATGTGCTTCCATGCTTGTGCTTGACCTTGAGTTCCAACACTCCTCCGCCCCCCCTCCGCTCAAGTATGTCATCCCTGACATATCCTTGTTGTAGTGGTTGTTCCAGGTAGTGCTTTGAGAGGTAGTGTCCATTCGGTATGAACAAGAGCCATCTATCTTCCAAATGTAGCATGGTCGATTGTCTGATTCTTCATTTGTCACTGCTAGCTATTGTAAGTCTCAGTTCTTTTGTATGTGCTTCCTTCTTGGATTCCAGCGAGAATCTATCATTGTGAGCTTCCACAAACTACTAGTTGCTCAAAAGAGGTTGTCAAGGTTGATTTGGAGCAACTACTGTCTTCGAATTGCTTCCTAGGTAGTGATGTTGTCCCCATGATGTCCTCTACATCGTCCAAGGATGATGTTCATAGTAGTCATGCCAAGTACTCATAACCTGTAGTGAATGATGGTAAGTGTGTTAGTGCATGGGTTGAAGAAAGTATGTGCCTTGTGCATGGCCTTACAATGTGGTCCTATGTATGCTTACTAGGAAAATGCATTGGAAGAAGTATGGTGCAAAATTTGGAGGTCTTGAGCTAAGTGCTCAAGGGTATGCTGACGAAGAGGTTTCCTAATCTATCAAGGTTATGGTGTTGCCAAAGTAAGGATTCTTACCATGGTGGATGTTCCATCGATGTTTAGCTCTTCGTGTTGTACACCGGTCATTGTGATGGATCATGGGCTGGTCTATCATTGTCGATGAATGCCCTTGTTGATGGTCCCCTGATGAGATTCTTCGAGTGCCTGGTCTTGTCTGCTCTCTTCAAAGCAACATTTGCCAAATACTGAGACTTGAAATTCTTTATATTCCTTGACAAACACAGAACTACGCCTTGCAGATATCTCCTTGGATGCTCTCGTACATACAGTAGTTAAGCATCGCTCAAGTTTCAGACCTTCAAGCTCTTCCCTCCTACCATGGTAAGGGGGAACAATAGTTGTGGATGTCATGTTCATGCCAAGTTCTAGACATCTAACAGATAAGGCAGCAATAATATCATCTGCTATCCGAGGCACACTTCTCTCCAAACTGATAAATGCCGAGTCATCAACGGTTCCACCTTCAACTAAGCATGACTCATTCATGTCCCATGAGACAAAGCTAGGAACTAGCTCTCTCTCTCTTTTTTTTGTTTTGAGGAACAATGTCACAAAACAAGAAGAAAGATGTTAGTATCAAAAATAATTTGCATGTGTCAATGTGCTCTTGTGCCTGGTACTCTCAAATGTGTCTATGCACGGCCATGTAATGTGGCCCTATATTAATGCGTACTCTGGAAATGCAAGACCTGAGTGGTGCAAAAGACAAGGTTATTCCAAACGCATATGGTTGTCACACGTCAAGGCTTGTAATGTTATTTGGGAGCGTTGATGCAAGCTATACTTGGAGGTGTCCATTGGACCTTGATATGACAATTGATCATTCCCTCTAAAAGGGATCCATTTGAGAACCATGTTCGGCTACGTAGAGATCACCTCGGGCTTCTGCATTTTTAGATAGTCTCTTAAATTCTATATCCCACATGGTTGGTTCTTTGGTTCTATGAGGGCTACTAGTGCTTTTGGTGTCCATACCCATACCATTGTTACTGGTCATTTGAATCTTGTTGAAGAGGCGGATTGGTCTACTTTTGGTCTTGGTGTTTGGTTCTAACCCTTGCCTCGCCTTAGCCTCTTTGTTGAGACTTTTCTCATGTGGGAGAGCACAGGCTGCTGTGTATGTAAGAGCTTCTTGGGTACCCATATTTGTAATTGTCCTTTATGAGTTGCAGCTAACTTCTTAGGCACCCAAACTTGTCGGATACTTGTGATTGAACTTGCCCTAGTTTCTTCGGCCATCTTATGGCGTTGTTGGCTTGCCTAGATGGGAATTGCGGGGGCAAGCCCGGTGGTTGTCCTCCTTTTTGTACCCAGATCTGCTTCATGCCTAAAACTGCTTTCTTTTTGAATGGTGTCTTTCCATTTGCTATAACAGTTGTCTTGAGCTGTTGTGCTTGCCTTTGTGGTGGAACTACTATGGCTGCATTAGTCTTTGAAGAAGAAGAGAGATCCACTTGCCTTCGAGCCTGTTCTTCCATGATTGACTCCTTCTGCATCATAGAGCTTTTGACACATACAACATCTTCTTCTATAATATTAGTCTTAGAAGAACTAAGAGGATGTGTGACACCTGGATTTGTCGTCATGCAATTCTCTAATTGCATTGTAATGCATTGGTCATGTACCCAAACTTGAAGAAGTTGGCTTCTTAGGTTTAGGTTGACTGCATGGTCATAGATACAATCTTGACCCCATACAAGTTGTTTTGTAAGATCCTCATCTTGACACACTAGCATTTTGACTCTCATTGGGACACCTTGAAGGTAGATGGGAAGCTCCACCTCACCCAAACAAGGTTTTTCCACACCTCCTAGACCCATGAGATAGGCCTCTATGGGATTGATGTTCAATTGAAGATCCTGGCAGTATGAGAGTCTGACTGCACTATTTGCTACACCTGAGTCAATCAATGCTCTCACATTCCTTACATTCTTTCCTTGTCCTACCTCTATGGTCACAAAGGGACCTCGATCAACTATTCGAGAGGTAATTTCACCTGATGTTTGGCACATGGCCATGTGATACTGAGGGGCTTCTGGATTGACATCTAGGCCTAATCGCCTTAACTCATTTCACCTAATGTGATCTCTAGCCTCTGCCTGTGCTTCTTCTCTAACCCGTATCTCTTCTTCTTTTTGCTTCTTAGCATTTTTGAGTCTCCTTAGCATATCCTCTGTAAGAGCTTCTTGATATAGCTTGACTCGAAAACCACTAATATATTTTGGCAAGATATCATCCTCTAGAGTGGCCAATTGAACCATACCACGAGTGGAAATTCTATTAATGATCATGGGTCCATATCCTCTTTTTCCAATTTATGAGCATGTTGTTTTAGTGTATAAATCAACACTAGGTCTTCCTCTTTCAATCCTTTATCCTTGATGTGTGCATCAAAATAAGCCTTTTGTCTTTTCTTTGGAGCATAGATGCCTGAATCGCTCGTAGCCTCGTCTCACCTAAATGTTCTAGATCAAAGATCCGGGAGTACAATTCATGTCCATTCCACTCATGCTCTTGTGCTACTTTTAAAGTTGGTATTAGGAAGTCCAATGGTAGCATAGCATTCTATCCTAAGGCCATCTGAAAGGGGGTGGCATTGAGTACCGTTTCGTAGGCAACTTGATAGGCCCAAACAGCATGATGAAGCTTTTTATCCCAATCAAAGAGTTTATTATTTACTAGTTTTGTCAATACATTACATAGGATCTTATTTGTGCTCTCAGCTTGTCTGTTAGCTTGCGGATGATAAGGGGCAGACTTTTTATGTATCATCAAGAATTCTTGGAGAAGATTTTCAATGACTTTGTTCAAGAAGTGTGTGCCTCTATCGCTCATTAACTCTATTGGTAGTCCATATCTCATGAACACATTCTTGAATAAGAACTTAGCTATCGTTTGAGCATCATTTTTTGTCATGGCTTTGACTTCTACCCACTTTGTAAGGTAATCTGTGGCTACAATAATATACTCTGCATGGGAGTTTCTAGATGGGGGGTTAATAGGACCGACAAAGTCTATTCCCCACTTTGAGAATGCGCATCCTCCCATCATTGGTCTCAAAGGCATCTCGTCTCTCCTTATCGAATATTGTGCACATTGGCATGTATCACATTTCTTCACATAGGTATGTGCATCCATATGAAGATTTGGCCACCAAAGTCCTGAGAATAGAATGGTCTTGATTACTCTATCAGGCCCAAAGTGTCCACCTGCAACAGCGCTGTGTGCAGTTTCTAAGACTTTCAAACAGTCTGATTCATGAACGCACAATCTTAAGTAACCATCTTTGCCTCTTCAGTATAGGTTGTCTCGTACTAAGGCGTAGTCTTGAGCCTCTTGCTCCCATGCTTCTTCTTCTTGCTTGACTAGCCTCCTTGGGTAATGTCCACAATCTCATGAATTCTACCAATGGAGCACTCCAATCTGGAATTAACGACACATGATAAAGAGTGGCATGCTCCACTGGTTGTCTCTCTTGACATATTGGACAATTCTTAATCCATTCATGTCTTTCCTTGTCCATGATAGGCCAATACACTCCCAAACGTTTTAGATTTTCCAATGTTCTTTGTTTAGAATAGTGTTTTCCTAGCAATCCTTCATGGGCTTGTTGCATCCAACTATTATGTTCATCGTCCTTGACACAACAAGCTAGTAGACCCTCTATATCTTGTTTATACATGCTTCCTTCCAATATTTGATAGTTTTGTGATCTTACAATTTCTTCTTTATTTGTTTTCACATTCTTATTTGCAGGTCCGAAGGTTAGGACTGGTACCAACTTATTCGTCCATTTAAGAACAACCTCCAAGTTGAACAGATAAGCATCGGGTAGGTCATAAAACACTCCTTGTGGTGACTCTCCTGAAGTGATGCGAGAAAGGTGAACTGCCCTGAGGTGGGTTCTACCTTTCCTAACAACGACTTCAAAGTCATATTCCATTAGTAAGAGGAACCATCTTACTAAGCATCCTGTATTGCAAGGTTTATTGACCAAATATAACAAATCTTGATGATCAGTGAAAAACTTGAACTTGTTGGCCAATAGATAGTGTCTAAACTTCTTTACGGCATATACCATGCCTAAGCCTTCTCTTTTAGTTGTGGTATAATTTCGTTCAGCTGCACTCAACTACCTGCTAGCATATGCTATAGGTAAATCTAGATTTCCTTCATCTGTTGGTTGTGCTAGCACACATCCAATTGGATGATTGGATGCATCCACATGGACATAGAATGGTTTATTGCAATCAGGAGTGGTCAGTATTGGTGTTGTGCACAAACGCCTCTTCAGCTCATTGAAGGAATTTTCGCACTCGTCATTCCACTCAAAATTTGTCAACAAGGCATAAAGAGGTTTAGTTATGATCGCATACATGTGGATAAATCTACGATAATATCCATAATGGCCCAAGAAGGCTTGTACCTCTTTAACATTTCTTACTCTCAGCAACTCCGCTATGGCTCTAACTTTGTCCTCGTCTATTGATATCCTGTTCTTAGAAACAATGTGAACTAAGATTTTATCTTGACATACCATGAACACACACTTTTCTAGGTTCACACAAACTCGATATTCTCTACACTTGTTGAAGATTTGTCTGAGCTCAAGGATGTGGTATCTTCTTTCTTGGGAATGAGCACATAAATCATCCACATATACTTCTAAGCGCTTTTGCAAGAACTCTTTGAAGACATGACACATGAGTCTTTGGAATGTTGCAGGTGCATTGGTGAGCCCAAATGGCATCACACAGAATGCAAAGATTCCCCATTCTGTGGCAAACGCTGTCTTGCGTTGATCTTCTAGGGCAATGGCTACTTGATTGTAACCTGAAAATCCATCAAGAAAGCTATAAACTTCCTTGCCTGCAACATGCTCCTATAAATGTTCAGTGATTGGAAGCGGATAACTATCTCTAATTGTAGCGGCATTAACTTTTTTAAGGTTAGTAAACACTCGCAACTTTCCATTCTTCTTTGGCACTACTACAATGGGGGATACCCATTCAGTATGCTCAATCTCATAGATAAATCCAGCTTCAATCAACCTATCAATTTCTTCTTTTATTTTCGCTACATAAGTGTCAGTATATGTGTAGGGCTTTTGTTTAGTGGGCTTGGCGTCAGCAGTCATGGGGATTGTATGAGAGCAAATTTTTGGATCTACTCCCTTCAAGTCTCTATAGTGCCATGCAAACACGTCCCTATATTCCCTTAATAAATCTACAAGCTTTGCTTCTTCTTCTACACTTAGGTCTTCTCCTATGTATGTACATCACTCTTCATTCCCTTCAATGGTTACAACAATCTTTTTGTTCTTTTCTTTATTATCATATGCTTCTCCTGTGGTGGCCTCTCTCTTAGGCATTCGTACCAGAATTTTTCGGTCTTCAACTTCATATTTCTTGAAATTTTATGGTACTTCGAACAATCATTCCTCCTCTTCTTGTTTCACTACTTTTCTTTCCTTTTTCTTTTGACTACACTCACTTCCATCCTTTGAATTTACCATTTTAATGCTTGTGAGAGGTTCTTCTTTTTTATGGTTAAGCACCCCTAAATCTTCCAAATAGTACTTTTCCAAGTTGAAGCAACTATCCATCACAATGGACTCTAGATCATCGTCATTCTCCTCTTCTTCTGTGACATCACTAGCGTCACACTCTTCTAGCATGGGCTAACACATGAACACGGAAATATGATAACCCTCCTCATCACAATGAGGTGTCCATTGTTCCTCATTGACAGCAATGTCCATGGTGGCTAAGATTTATGGCCAGCCATGCGGCTCAAATTCCTCATTTGAGCCGCATGGCTGGGTCTCTAACTAGTCTATCTCGAACTAGTTCCTTCTTCTCTTGCCTTTAAGCATTTTTCCTCTTCCTCTACAACTTTGCACATCGACAAGTGAATATCTTCATGCATCCAGGATGGATCAGAAGAACTTCTAGAGTTCACCGAGATTGAATCTTCTTGTGCTTTGTGGATAGGATTCCACTATAGAGGTGGTACATCTCTAAAGGCATAATCTTTTATATTTACTTTGGTAGTGACCCCTAAGTGCTACAAGTACAAGGAGTTGGTTCCCCAATCCTGTATTATTTGCAGTTGTCATAGGGGTCTTCCTACGATCATTGCATAGACATTATTTTTACCAAAGTCACATATAGCAAAGGTGTGCTCAAACTCTACACCGCAAGTGGTTAGATTTATCCCTTCTAGCAATCCTAGAGTTCTTTCAATATGGCCATCAGCCATTTGAAGCTTCATTCTAGTTGGTCTTAATGCGAGTTTGCCCGATTGCTTCCACAAGGAGGTGGTTGCAATTGCAACACCTGCGCCTGAATCTATGATAGCTTTGGTTGTGTAACCTTGGTAGGTGATTGGAAGATAAGTATTACCTTCTTCACCTTCATTCATGTCTCCTATTTTGTCTAGAGGTATCTCTGGTACTTTTTGCTTAGAGCCTGCTTTTGACACATTAGAATCAAGTTCATGAACTTGATTTGCCACATGTTTCCATAGCTTAGGTTTTACTTTGAGTAGCTCTTCTACGGTGAGATGACACTAAACCTTGGTGTTCTTCACGACATCAGTGTTCCTTGGAACCATTGAGTCTTCATGCCTTACCAATATTGTGGGAGCTCTGATCTGAAGAGATTTAGATTCCCATGGGCCTACAAATTGTGGAAACTCTTGTAAAGAATTAGATTCAAAATCTAATCTTTCGTCCTCTTATTGCTCTACTTGGTCTCCATAAATGGATGGAATGTCTTGGGGAAATTGATCATGCAAATCATCAATTTCAGGAATAGGAGGGGAATTATCCTTCTCCTTGGCCCATTTCTCTTCTTGTATTTCCCGCAAGAACTCTTGAGAGTACTATTGAATTGAAAGAGGTGCTCCATCATCTATGGAATTGGGAACATAAACTTTCTTTGGTGGTGAGCTTTCTCTTTCAATAATGGCTTGAGCCTAAGGAGGTAAAGAAACATGTGGCTACATTACCAAATGCTCTAATCTTTCTAGTAAGCCGTGGAAATGCAAACCCGATTTGATAGAATTTATTGATTGAACATTTGATTGGTCTCGAGCATATCTTGATCTAGTTCTACCATTTTCATGCACATCTTGGTCCGTTCAATCTCTAAATCTGATTTGGGGTAACTCGTCTAGGTTTGTAGTTGTTGGCCCTTCTTGAAATCGAGCCTGATAGGCCCTGACCATCATGTCCAAGCCTTCTGGGGTTGGATCTGCAAGGATAGACCCTAGTTGTGGTCTATTTACAATGGGTGATGGGGTGGATGAGGTGATCTGGATGGAGTTTCGACATGTGAGAGATTTTGCGAGGCAATGTCTTCTATTTTGCTTTTTGCATCTCTAAGGATTTCTTCTAGTTGAGACAGCTTTCTATTCCATTTGCGATTGGCTTTCTCTCTGGTATCCATCCATGTCCTTGTTTACCTCTTATTAGGCTCTCCTGATTCACTTGACTCCGATTGTTCAACTGGCTTATCTTGTTTTAAGGCTTGTGCCCTAGTGACTACCTGTATATGAGCCACATTAACACCACTTGAACTTGAATCCACCACTAAGCCTACCATATTAATGGGTGTAGCCTTGGTTGCACTAGAGGGGTTCCTTGGATAATCTCTGGGAGATGGTCTTTGCCACACTCAGGACAAAAGGCTTGTATTGTGATTGCATATCCTTGACCCGGAGATGATGGGTGGGGGCATTCACGAATGAAATGGTCCCCCTCACATCTAAAACATGGTCCTCTAGTGGCTTGTGGTCTCGTTTGTCTCAATTGGGGCCTAGGGCTAGGAATCAGGATTCATATACATGACATTGGAGTATTCGAGCTCCCAATTTTTTTCCATAGGTGGTGCCTCATAGTGATAAGGATAAGTCTCACTATGCTCAAGCAACTCTCTGTAATAAGCTTGTGGACTATCTTCATAGGAGTAGTCAAAATTTTGAGCATGATGGTCATTTTCTAAGACCAAAGGGGTCACTGGCACCAATGCTCTATTATGGTTTTCCTCTACCATTGCATACTTAACTGGAATCAAATTGGTAGGAGCTGGTGGTTGGTTTCCCAAGATTGGTTGTGGCCTATATTGTGCCTGATATTGTTTTTGTGGTCTATAATATGGCTATTGGTATTGGTTCTGATACCTACCTTGTTGGTAAGGTTGCTGATAAGTTTGTCTAATAGCGTGCCTATTGTAGGGACAATCTTGAGCCGTATGGTTCATGTATTTTCTGTCAATAGCGCAATATAGAGCATCTGTTTCCCTCATGTTCTGGTTTTGCAATGGGCATACATTGGCCATGTGGTCCCCTCCGCAAGTATAACATCGATTCAATGAGGTGACTCTTGATGTTTGTCTATTTTCGACTCCTAGCTTCTTGGCAACTTGCTCACCTATCTCATCTATTTCTGTGGAGATTCTCCAAGTATGACTAGTAGAACTATCAGAATACTTATAGAGTTTGGACAATCCTAACTCCTCACCCAAGTTATCTTCTATGTCAATGCACATTTGCACACACTCTTCTATGAATCTCGCCTCTTTCAAGTACACATATGACCTTAACTTTGTGCTTAGTAAGCCATCTAAAAACAAAGCCACTTTGTTTGGCCGGTGTGGGTAATTCCGAAACACGGCATCTTTCTATGTACTGTCTGAACCTTCTTCCTACTAGTCGCACTATTTCTTGGGGTGTCTGCTTGAAGCTGTGGATCAAGGATGATGTGTTATGCCTGATACCACTCATGGAAAATTCTACAATGAATTTGTCTAGCAGTTGACCTATATCTCGATAATTGCGACTATTTAGTGGTTGAAACCAAGCTAAGGCAGTGCCCTTGAGAGTCAAACCAAATGCCTCAAACTGGGTGAACAAGTCCCCAACCTGTTCATCTCTTAACACTTGTTTGAACTCAGCCACATGATCATAAGGATCTCCTATCCCATCAAAATAGTTCTTCATTGCCTTGACCACTTGAGAGGGTCTAAGGGTTCTTGGGTGCTTGGGGGGTCGAGGCAATGGAAAATCATGTTCGGTTCTTTGATGCCTATGTGCTTGATGTCTTTCTCTTTCAGGTATTTCGCCTTCATGTCTTGATCTGTCTCTACCCACATTGTGTGTAAAGCTTACCTCAAGTCTCTCTCTAGTTCTTTCCCTCTGGGCTTCATGAGCCTAGGATGATCCTACTCCTTGGAGGCCATGGGAAATATTATATCTTGGTGGAGGAAAAATCAATTCACCTTGCCAAGTGTATGCATGCTTTCCATGCTCTGATACCAAGAACATTTTCTCTTATGTATTATCTAGGTAGACAACTTTGCTTCCACTTGTTTCTGAACTTAGTGTGTAGGGATAATCACTTAGTTGTTGTGCCCAAGACCTGGCCGTATGGTTAACACTGGCCTCAGATGATCTAATGCTTTGCCTATCCTTGCCTAAGTGTCTTCCAGATCTCAGGTTCATAAGCATTGTCTTCTACTCCCAAAATTCCCCTTAGTATTGCTCAAAATTCTTTGGAGCTCCCTTGGCTTCCCAACCCCACCTGAAGGTCAACTTCAAATTATTATATCTAAAAATCAGTGCTTTCCAAAGCACTCTAAAGCTCAAAAATGGATTTTGGATGAAAAAGTTATGTCAAATCAGGCTCCTAGGGGTCAAAACAGAGAAACAGGATGCTTCAGAGAATCGCGATTTCCTGGGAGTCAAAGGGCCAAAAAGTTGTGATTTTGTGAAAGCCAACAACCCAAAGAGTCGCGATTCCTTGCCCAATATGTATCCAAAAATTACGAATTCTTCTTCTTTTCTACCTTCAAAAAGTCGTGAATTCCTCAAGAAATGCATGGCAAAAAGTCGCGAATCTCTCAAAAAATGAGTGTAGGAAGTTGCGATTTTGTGGAAGCCGAAAGTCAAAAAGTCATGAACTTCTCAAACTCTGAGTTATAAAAAGTCATGAATCTCTCAAATGTGACTGGCAAAAAGTCATGAATCTCTCAAAATGGGATTCCAAAGATTCGCGATTTTCTGAATCTCGATCCTACAAAGTCGTGATTTCTTCAAAAAGTCACCTTGCAAAAATTCGTGATTTTCTCAAACATTAGAGGGCAAAAAGTCGCGATTTTCTCTTCCAAAGTCCACCAAAAAGTCACAAATTTTTCAAAATTTTCTTGGCAAAACAATTTTCTTCTTCAAATTCAACCCAAAAAGTCACGATTTTCTCACAATCAGAAAGCCAAAGAATCACAAATTTCTCCAATGCAATAAATGCAAAGAATCGCGAGCTTCTCAATTTTCTAAAGTCCAAAGAATCGTGAATCTCTCAAAGTAAGAGTTACAAAAATTCGTGATTTTCTCTCTAGGATTCTGAAAATTTGTGATTTTCTCAAAATCTTGAGTGCAAAAAGGCAAATTTCTAAAAAATGGCCTTGCAAAAATTCGTGATTTTTTTCAAAACTAGAGTGCCAAAGAATCGTAATTTTCTCACAATCTGAAAAGCAAAAATTCGTGATTTCTTGAGATTTAGAGAGCCAAAAAGTCGTGAATTTCTTCAAAGCCCAACAGCCAAAGAGTCGCAATTTTTTCCACATAGAGCCAAAGAATCGCAATTTTATCAAAAATTCTCTTGCAAAAAGTCGCGATTTTTTGGGTGATTTTAGGTGGGAAACCAAAGATTCATGAAATTCAAAATTTTTTGAAATTTTCAAAAAGTCACAATTTTCTACAAAAATTCTCGATTTTTTGAGAATTTAGGCGGGAATTTCAAATTTTTGTGTTGAGACCCAAATATGCAGAAAATTATGAAAAGCACAAGCGCATGCACTCCCAAGCACTTCCTATCTCTTTCTTGCACTCCCACACATGAGAAATGATGTGAAAATGGTGAAAATGCACTCAAAAATGAAAAATTTCTATAAACGTGATGATGGGTGAAGATGGTGATGATGAAGAAGGAGAAGAAAAAAACAGAAAAATAACAGAAAATGACTATTTCTTACATTCCAACGTTGCAAATCTATGATCTTACCATCACAACGCTTGTCCTCGAAGCTCTCTCCCTAGAAACGGAGCCAAAATTTGGTGTAGCTCAAGTGTAAGCACCACCTCCTTTACGTTTCAATCCGCGGAGACATGAGGACCGGTATGAAGACCATGAGCATGTGAAGGCACAAATGTGTGAGTGAGAAGCACAATAGCATGCACACACATACACGCACATGCACACAAGGCAAGATCAAAGAGAGGAACAATGGAAAGCTTCGATTACAAAAAGAGTTCTCTTACAAAAGCTCAAATCTACAACCAGCTAACTCTCTAAGAAGCTCACCCCAAAAATGAGCTCTCTATCTCTTTTTATAGTTTTTTGAGTAGTTTTGGCCTTGTCTAGGCCTAGTGTCTGGCCTAATTAAAAATTAGGTTCCAAGGCTTATTTGAGGGCTGAAACGAAGTCTAAAAATTATGAAAATTGGTAGGATGATACTTCTAGTACTTCTCAAGCTCGAGGACTCCTTGGCTTGAACAAAATGGAGTTACAAAAAGGTGAAATGATATTTACAATGTTTTTGAGTGATCAAAATCATTGTTTTTGTAGGGGATTCTTCTGAAAATTTGACATACACTTCTTGGAGCTCCCTATTTGCTCCCTCTTCTTGTGTGTCCACTTTTTTTATGTGCTTCCATGCTTGTGCTTGACCTTGAGTTCCAACATGAGGCCACTTCTTCAAAGCATGGACAATTGCATACAACTCCTTCTCATAGTCATAGTAATTCTTTTAAGTAGGTTCTAGCTTTTTGCTCTCAAAAGCTATTGGTCAACCATCCTGAACTAAGACCACTCCTATAGCAAAGTCACTTGCATCAATCTCAACCACAAAGGGTTTATTGGGATCTGCTATATGTAAAAGTGGAGTTGTGGCAATTGCTACCTTTAACTTTTCCATACTTTCCTTATGTTCATCTCCCCAACAAAAGGCTTTCCCTTTCTCCTTAAGTTGTTTCATGATCAAGGCAAAATCTTTGGCTTAATTCTTTGCGAATCTTCAATAGAAACTTGATAAACTTAGGAATATCTACAACTCTTCCAAGTTCTTGGGATGTGCCATTCCATAGTACCCTATACTTTCTCGAGATCTTGATTCCGTCTTAGGAGACTATATGCCCAAGGTATCTAACCACTATTTTGGAAAAATCACACTTCCACTCCTTGACAAAGAGTGGATTTTCCCTCAATAGTTGGAATACTTTGCTCAAGTGTTCCAAGTGTTCCAAGTGTTCCTATTCTGATCTACTATAGATCAAAATATCATCCAAAAAGTCTACAAAAAGACACCCTAGGTATGGCCATAGTACATTATTCATGAGCTTCATGAAAGTGGCGAGAGCATTGGTGAGACCAAAAAGCATCACCAAGAACTCATCGTGCATGTATCTAGTCCTTAAAGCAATTTTAGGGATGTCCTATGCCCTAATCCTAATCTGATGATATCTTGACCTAAGATTAAGCTTGCTAAATTACCTAGCTTGATGTAACTAATCAAATAGGTCTTCCAACCTAGGCATTCGAAAACTATTTTTTATCATTAGCTTGTTTATTGCCCTATATTCTATACAAAGTCTCATAGTGCCATCTTTCTTTTTCACTAGGAGCATTGGGGATGCCCAAGGTGAGTGACTAGGTCTAATGAAGCCCTTATCTAGATAGTCTTGAAGTTGCCTCTCTACCTCCTCATGCTGAGAAACACTAAGCCTATGAGGTGTCTTACAAATAGGGTTAGTCTTAATAACTACCTAAATGGCATGTTCAATATCCTCTCTTTGTGGTGGTAACCCTCTAGGTAAATCAGTGGGAAAAACATCTTTAAACTCAAATCATAATATCCTTAAAACTTTTAACTACACACTCTTGCAAAAATGAATAATAGAAAGTCTTGTCCATATTTACATTACTACACTACAAGAAATAGGGGGGCATAGCGATGCCCCCAAATTGAAAAAAACTGGAACCGTCGCTTATGTGACGGTAGCGTCACATGAGCGACGGCCCTGTTTTTTTTTTTAAGGGCAGTCATCACATAAGCGATGTTAGGGTCGCTTATGTGATGCTAAAAGTAGGCGTTGCAAATAGCATCGCTAATTAGCATCGCTATTTGCGACATTGGCAAGCACAGCTTAAGTATAAATTTGATGTAAATGATTTAGGTATTTTGCATTATTATCTTGGGATTCAATACATATACAAAGATGAGTGTATCCACATGACACAACAGAAGTACATTGAGAAATTATTGGAAAGGTTTGAGATGACAGATTCATGCAGACACCTATGGATGTCAATGTCTCATTATAGTCTGAAGCAAATTCAAAACCATTTGATGCTATATTATATTATCAAGTAGTTGGTTGCTTGATATATCTATGCAATACATGTCTGGACATTCAATTTGTAGTTTCTCAAGTATCTACTTTCATGCACATTCAGCTCAAAATTCAGTGGGAATCAGTTAAGAAATACATTTTCAAATATCCGACGTTTTGTAATATCTGAAGTTTTGGAGACATCAGAAGTTTTGGAGGTTATTAAACCTTGTACCATTATGACATTGAAGGGGGGATTATTGGATACAATGTACAAATAATCCAAGATTATAGCATAAGACAAGAGAAGCATGGACACATTCTTCTAAGACAAATGATTTAAAACGCAAATGAATGCACCTAGGATTGAATCCCGATGGCAGTGCGCAATGAAAAATGGTGGAAGTTTTTTGTTGTTTTATGATAAAATCTTAGTGATGCATGCTTTTGAGAATTGGATCGCATGCTTTTCAACTACGACTAGCTTTTGGATATAATTTATCAAAAATCTTTTGTCTTGGGGATCCAATTCCTATATAATGGAGGCATAGGCTCATTGTTTATCATCAACTCAAGCAACACACAGCATTGGAGGTGATCAAGTACAAGGCCCTCTACTTGGAGGAAGTGTTCTTACAGACTTGGAGGAGGTGTGCTCTACTCTTGGAGTTATTTGGAAGAGTTAGTTTCAGCCAACCATCAACATCACTTGCTGAGTTACTGTGAGTAACAAGTCTATTTCTACTCCTACTTGTTCATGCACTAGGTTTTTATTTAAAGTTCATCAAAATTAGGGTTTGTTGTAAAACAATTCTAAATTGCTCATTTTCTCCATATTCACACACACACACACTCTTCATACCTCTTAGGCACATAATCTCTTGTATCTAGTTCCTATTTCTGTATAGATTTCGATATTGTTAGTTTGTATCATATTCACACATTGTAATTTAAAATTGGAATATAAAATAGTGTAGGTGAGCATCCTAGCTTACCGTAGACTTTCAAAATCTTGTCTATTCTCTCTCTATCTTTCACTCATCTCTTTTTTAGTATTAAGGTATCCATGTTAAGGTTCATGTGTTGGAAGATCATGTAAACCTATGATTAATTGTTATTGAGGCCCACCCTACTTCCAACATATCATAGTATTGTCAATGGATGTATAGTGGCATTGTGGTCTATATCTCATTTATGCCACTTGGATATAGCTTAGGTTGCCGATTTCACTAATTTATATGAGTTGATTTTGGATCTTGGTTAGTACTTGTATTCTTGTTTTTTATGCACGTACATGATCGAGTTGGAGCCTCATTCATATATCATTTTTTCACCTATGTTGACTTTGCATTGAGCCATATTATCATTGATCATTATATATGATTGCCACTATGGTTTGACATTAGTGGATGGTATATTCCCACATGGTTATTTTTTTGTTCAATGTCCACTTACAGAGGAGATGCTTCCAAAATTTCATCAGCTTTTATGCTAGAAGAGTACTCTAGTAGTTCCATTATGCTTGTGTAATAGCTTTGGATCATTGCTTATCTCCGTTCACTTGGACTTGGTCATAGATTATTCATGACAAGTTAGACCATCTTGCAGGATTCATTCTTGAGTGGGAGATGTATCCTCATTGTATTGGTGTGTATTGCCATCAGTTTTTGGCATATGTATTATCCACTATCTTTAATTGGATCAGTGATATATGGTGACAGCTTACTCATTGTTCTTTTGCTACTCGTTATCTTGTTTTGATTGTTCAGTTTACAGGGGATACTTTGTCAAATTTTTTTCTAGGATTCTTTCACATCTACTTGGTCAATTTGGAGACTTGGCGAGAAGGCTTATGCGCATGGTCTTATGTGCATATTAGATGCATGGTTATGTAATAGGTGGTTCACATGGTTTCTTCTCCAGCCAGACATTTGTGATGTGAGTTATGCATATGGATATGCAAGTGTGATCCTATTGGTGATAGAGTATTATTTCTAGTCTCTTGTTACATTGTGTTGACCAGATCTTGTAGACGCACGTATGTAGAGATAGTACAATAACAAAATCTCACAAAAGAACACACAAAATAGAGAGAGACAAGAGACCAAACACAAGATTGGGTACAATCTCCCCCCTTATACTCTGATGGACAAGTTTTTCTAGGTATGTGTATTTATAGGTATTTTCATTACATCTTGAATAGAAGATGCATGAGGATAATGCTTCAAAAAGTGTGCATTTATGAAAAATTTGCTTTATTTACAAATCATTGCTTTCTAAGCGATCTACTATTTTTACAAAAAATTCACTTTATAAGCAATCTACTATTTTTACAAAAAAATATATAAAATACTATCTTTTAAATATCTTCAAAAATATCTGAGTAAATCCATGCATGTTCATGCCCTCATGATTCTTCACCTACTAAATCAAAATACAATCACATTAAAACCTTTAAGACATTAAATCCATTTAACATTACATTATTCCATAAAGTATAACATGCCTCCCAATTGACAAGTTGAAGTATTTCGATGGTGACGCACCATAGTGCGCTCTCCTTCTTGAGAGCTCCGTAGTGATATCCTTGGAGTAGGAAACCGAGCTCCACGCATCACACACGGTACTCAATACGGAGGCTGTAGAATACAAAGAAAAACATAGTACCTAGGGGGAGCACGAACACAAACCTCTTGGATGTTACAAATGCGGTCGAACTTATAATCTGTGGTTGACTATGCCACTTTATGTTTTATTAAAGAACATATACAAAAGTGTCCAATGGCCATTTTGCCTTTCATATGGACACTAATGGTAACAATCTCCCACTAAAGGCGATATGGCCAAAGTAACTATGGGAGAAAAATGAAGAATGATAAAGAATACCTGAGTGTAAGTATACAAACTATACCTCCCACCTGATGGGCATGAAACATAGTATACAAGTGAATGTCTAAGATCATGAATCAAGTAACCCCCATCAAGGGACAACAGTGTCAAAAGATATCCTGTGGTGGAGCTTTATTCAAAGCATCTACAACATTATCTCGAGTATGAACCTTCTCAAGAATAATGCGCTCAATGGCTAAGCAATATCTAATGAAGTGATGCCTCATCTCAATGTGCTTGGTCTTTGCATGATAGACCGGATTCTTAGCCAAAGCAATGGTTCTCTGACTATCACTCAGCAAGGTGGAAACAGTTGTACATTCTTGAAGACGAGATCTCCAAGAGATAGCACCTCCAGCAAAATGAAAAATGAACCTAGATGTAGACTTACGATTCTCTACACAACCAGCATAGTCAGAATCTGTGTAACCAATAACCGATGCTTTCCCTCTGCCTAAGCATAGACACTTGTCCTTAGTGCCACTCAGATGTCTCAAAATCATCTTGACCGCTTCCCAATGTTTCTTACCAAGATTAGACATATATTTGCTCACAACTCCCACTACAAATGCAATGTGTGGTCTCCTAGCTACCATAGCATACATGAGACTACCAACAGCAGACTGATAAGGAATTTTGGTCATGAATTCCTTTTCCTCATCTGATTTGGGGGAATCATCCTTGCTTAATTTCACATATGTGGGTAAAGGTGTACTCAATGCCTTTCCACCCTGCATATTGAACTTGTGAAGTAATTTGGATATGTATTCATTTTGACACAAGTATATGCATCTTTTACTCCTATCATGAGTAATGCGCATGCCAAGAATATGTTTGGCATCCCCCAAATCCTTCATATCAAATGTTTGACTCAACTTCTTTTTGAGAAGTGACAAATCATAAGAGGACTTCCCAGTAATTAACATATCATCGACATAAAGTATCAAGCATATCAAGCTTCCATCTGAGCATCTCTTTGTGTAGAGACAATGATCCTCATTGCTTTGATAATATCCTTGAGACTTCATATAAGCATCAAACTTTTGATACCATTGTCTAGGGGACTCTTTAAGTCCATACAAGCTCTTCTTGAGCTTACAAACTAGACTTTCCTTGCCAGGAACTACATAACCCTCTGGTTGTTCCATATAGATCTCATCTGTAAGATCTCCATGCAAGAAATCAGTTTTCACATCCATTTGGACTAGCTCTAAGTCCTCCATTGCAACGAATGCAAGCAACATGCACAGGTTAGTCATCTTGACCACTGGAGAGAAGATTTCCTCAAAATCAACACCATGTTGTTGCTTAAAACCCTTTGCAACAAGTCATGCTTTATACTTTGGAGAAGCACTATCTGATGTGAATTTCAGCTTATATATCCATTTATATGGTAAAGCTCTCCTGCCCTTTGGAAAAGCTACTAAATCCCAAGTACCATTGTTGTGAATAGAATCCAATTCACTCCATGGAACTCTCCCACTTGACATGATCTTTTGTCTGCATAGCCTCTTTGTAGCAAGAAGGCTCACTGGCATCTGTTAGCATAACAAAATCTAAACTTGGAACATATCTATTAGGTAGATGTGAGACACGTGTAGAGCGTCTCAATGCTTACTAAACAGGAACATTTGCAGACTGATCTAATCGGAAATTCTCTTAAAATGTCCTTATGTGCATCTAACTGGAGGACTAGTATCCTCAAACACCACTGTTCTCACTTCAACCTCCTTAATGGGGTTTTTATGCATCTTAGACTCATGAAAATGGCATCACTACTTCTGATCACTGACCATGTTTTAGGATCCCATAAGCGATATCCAAATTGTCCTTTTTTACCATATCCAATAAAAATGCATTTCTTTGACTTATGGTCCAACTTTTGTCTAAGATTCTTGGGTATATGAACGTATGCTTCACACCCAAAAACTCAAAGATGATCATAATATGGTGGATTCCTTGTCGATAGCCCTTGTGCCACCTTCAGACCTTTGGTAGTACTAGGTGAAAGGTTAATCACATGAACAACAGTCAATATTGCTTCTGCCCAAAAGCCTTGTGAAAGGTTTGCATGATGTAGCATAGAGACTACTCTATCCTGAATAGTTCTATTCATCCTTTTAGCTACATCATTTTGTACTGAGGTATAAGGAGCTGTAAAATCTCTACAAATTCCTCTAGACTGGCAAAAGAGGTTGAATTCATGTGAGGTATACTCACCCCCATTATCTGAATGTAAAGTTGTGAGCTTAGTTCCTTTTTCAGTCTCAACTGAAGCAAGCCATTTTTTGAAACTAGGGAATACCTGATCCTTTGATCTGATAGGATATACCCAAAACATTCTAGTAGCATCATCTATGAAAGTGAAAAAGAACCACCTAATGACCTTGTGGGCATGAGACCACACACATCTATATGAACGAGATCTAAAGGCTAAATTGAAGATTCAATGTGCATTCTATGCACATTTTTGTTTTGCTTTCCATATTGATAATGCTCACAAAATGAAAAATCAGAGAAAGATAACAGAGGTAAGTAGCCAGAACGAGAAAGATTTTCCATTCCACTATGAGACATATGGCCCAAAAAACCATGCCAAATACAAGCCATAGGCTGTTTAGTAAAAGCTAACAAGTATTCTTTCTGTGATATAAATAAAAGATAAAGTGGGCCAACTTTGCTTCCTTTTGCAATAACCATATTGCCCTTTGATATGCAAAAAGGCTGAGCATAGAAGACCACCTTGTAACCAAGGCCATCAAGTTGACCAACTGACATCAAATTGCGTGATAACTGAGATACATGGCGTGCATTATGCATAGTAAATTTTGAACCATCAATGAACTGCACAACCATATCTCCAATTCCCACAACGTCACACTGGTAAGAGTCACCAAGTCTCACGGTACCAAGAGACTTTGCTGCATAATTAGAGAACCATTCTCTATGTGGTGCCACATGGAAAGAAGCACCAAAATCTAGCAGTCACTTGTGGGAAAGAGAATCAGCCATAAGAGCCTCAATTGGCACAATACTATCAAGTGTCAACACATCAGCATCATCAAAAATAGCATTAATTTCTTCAATGTTCACAGTCGAAGTAGATGGTGTAGATAATTGTTTAACATACCCATTAACATTTTGTCCTTTACCTTTAGCATTCTTTAATGCATAATAGTCTTTCTTCATGTGTCCTTTCTTATGACAATAATGGCATTCGATATCCCTCTTCCATGATTTACTTCCACTCTTATTCCATTGACCATTATTTTCCTTGTTCTTGCTCCTGCCACGTTGTTGATTCCTTCCTTGGTAAGAATCACGAACATCATATGCATCTCCACTCTGAGTGCCAACCATAGATTTTCTACCAATCTCCTCACTCAAGAGTGCCCCACATATGTAATCATAAACCAATTTACAACTAGGTGCACTATTGCTAATACATGTGCAAAATGTATCCCATGATGATGGCAAGGTGCATAGCAACAAGTCTGCTTTCATTTCACTATCCATGTCCATTTTTTGAGCTTGTAACTGGGATCATATAGCATCAAACTCATTCACATGAGCAGCAACATTGTTTGTATCCTTCATGCAAAGATTATATAACTTTCTCATCAGGTACACTTTGTTTGATGTCGTCATCTTTAATCTGATTCTTCCATACAACAAAGTTTGTGCCATCAAATTTTCGAATCTCAAAATGGCCTTTACCCTGCAAGTTATAGCTCCTCCTCGGACACTAGCACTAGATCTTGATCCACTAGATGTGTGTGAGACCCTTGATGCCATGATGGTAGAGAACTAAATAGAATCATAATGGAGCTAGAAGAGTCCAAACCCCACTAAGACTCAAAGAAGGCTCACCAAGTGTTAGATTCTAGGAGAGAATTCAACAATCTTCCTAGAAAAGTGAATTAATGAACAGTAATGACCAACCAAAAGGAGTATGTGAGAATAAATCTGCTCACGCCAATAAGTGTATCAAGGAGTAAATCTACCACTGTATAGTTCACAAAACCGAAATTCTAAAAATTTTCGCCAGAGGATCCTCTGCAAAATGAGCATATGAAAAGTGTGAAAATCTCATAAAACTGCAAGTAATGATACGTTTACTTGCATAGTGGATCACTAAGTCCACTACATATAATCAGTTACCCAAAAGAAGCCAAGTCGGCTTATCAAGCACCTATGAACAACTATCATACATCTCCTATGGCAACGCTGGGTAAGTCTTCCACCTACATCATCGAAGAGACCCTGACATCTGGGTGTCTCCCAGTTAAGAAAATCTCACCACGACCCTCTTTATCAAACATAAAAGGCTTTATGCAAAAAAACTTAACTGCTATATCAATGACCACATGGACGTACATAAGTAGTATCCACAGAAGCGTACATAGTGTGTATGTGCTCAATATGTGCAGTAAAATGGCACTGAAAGGCTGAATTCACTGCTCAAACAGTGGCCAACAACACCTACAAGTGTCTGTCAACTCTGTTCTTTAGGCTCAGAAAACCTGCATAGACTTGCGGTGGGTGCTCCCACCACAACTAAAACCTTTCAAGAAACTTGTGGATTAACTATTGTAGCTGAAAAAACAGCCCCAAAAGGTGAACTTTCGTTGTTGACAAATACAAAGAACACTCTTCTTTATGTTCTTAAACCTCTGTGAAGAGAACTATCCACAAAAGTACTCCAAAATGGACCCAAAAACACCCCAAAAATGCTTCAAAAATAGGCTTTGAAAACAAAGAATGAAGCTTTGAAGACCCAACTTGTTGAAGATAATGTCAACCTTAGTCTTTCCCCTTCTTCAAGCACCACAAGACTGTAGCTTAGTGGCAATAGATTGCCACAATTAAGCGAGCTCTAGGGGGAACAATACTAGGATGGGTGACCTCCCAAGAAATACTAGGAACCTTTGTCTTCCTTGATCGTTGAGGTCCTCCCTCGAATGTTACAAATGTGGTCGAACTTATAGTCTATGGCTGACCAGGCCACTATATGTTTTATTAAAGAACACATACAAAGTGTCCGATTGCCATTTGGCCTTTCACATGGACACTAACGGTAACACAAGCAACTGACCTCAGTTGATAAGAATAAAATAGATATGGATGGCTAGTCACATGTCCTATCATTGAACAATCATAAGCATATTCCATGTAAAAACACATGCATGGAAATGGAAAACTGGAAGTGAATGTGGCTATGGATGATATGCAAAAATCAAATGGCCACAATGTGGAGTTAATTATGTCTTATGAATCCATTGAGATTCTTCAAGTGAGTGATTTTTATATTTTCCTAAATATCTATGATATTGCTTACCAGTGTGGATAGTAGTAACTGATGGGGGAAGTATCTCAACCCCTAAGCAACGATGAAGCGCGAATGACCTCCACAGGTATCCTTCTTTGACCTCTGCACACCAAAAATGCTCTTACTCAGAGCTTATGCAGAGAACTCCAGTGAGCTTTTGTAAACCTGTAGTAGACACCAAGGGCTTTCCAACAAAACAAATTTCACTTGAAATGGATGCTTACACAAAGAGAAACAATGTCTACAACATGAGCTAGTTGAATGCTCACAACTGCTAGTCAAGCAGAGACCTCACTTCACTCCAGCAAACTTTTCTCAGAGATTATACAGAGAAAGAATCTCAAACTTATGTCAACTTTAGAGGACTCTAATAGCTACCCAATGACACCAAAATCATAGCAAATGGATACATAGAGAAGGAGAACCAGCCCTTACAACAGAGAGCAAAATATTTCCAACAGAGCCTACACAAAGAGAGAGATATCAATCACACAACTTCACTAAAATGAATGTTGCTCCCAGCTTACTCAGAGAATGCTCCAGAGAATTGGTAAGCATAAAATAGACTCTTATAGCTATCCAATGAGACAAGAATTACATCAAATGGATACCATATGAGGGAGAACCAATGCTAACAACTCAGGGGTAGAGAGTTGCAACACTGCCTGCGCACACACATAGATATGCCTACTAAAAGAAAACAAACAAGCAAGCAAGGGGGTTGCTTAAGCAAGGGGCTTGCTTATCACAACTCCAGCACTTAGTGCTCACTTTACATGAGCTAAAACTCCAAGAAGATGGCCCAAAAGAAGTCGGGATACATGCTCCTTTTATAGTGAGAGGTGTGCCCCTAAAATCTAGGAACTACCTTTCCAAATCAGCCTCCTAACTTGGAGGAATTAGTTGAGATGACTTGGGGAGTGGTTGAGTGACTTTTCTTGATGGAATCTCGTGGCTTTTGGCTTCCTTTGATTGCTCCACATGTCCATAAAAGATTCCCCACGAATTTTTAGCTTGAAGCTTGACTTTTAACACTCCCCCTCAAGCTTCAATTCTTCATCCTCATCCAAGCTCCTTCATGTTGATGCATTGCTTGAATTTTGAAATCTTCATCCCATCCAAAGCCTTTGTAAACATGTCCGCAACTTGGTCCTTAGTACCAATATGATGTACTGAAACTTCCTTGGATATCACCTTTTCCCTTATGAAGTGATAGTGCACTTCAATATGCTTGGTTCTAGCATGATAGACAGGGTTCGATGCTAGATGAATGCTACTCATGTTGTCACAAAAAATTGGATATGTGTCAACCTGCAAATTAAGCTCCATAAATAACTTCTTAATCCACATTAGCTCACATGTGACTTGAGCCAAAGCTCTATACTCAGCCTCGGTGGAAGATAATGCCACCGTGGGTTGCTTCTTTGAAATCCATGAGATGATCTTGCTACCTAGCATGACTAGGTAACCACTTGTACTCCTTCTATCTTCCTTCGAACCGGCCCAATCGGCATCGGAATAAGCTTTGACCTGCATATCATCATCAAATGAGTAGAACAATCCTTCATTTATAGTGGCTTTGAGATATCGCAACATTCTTCTTGCAGATTGCAAGTGTGTAGTCCTTGGACTATGCATAAATTGTGATAACACTCCAACTCCATATGCTATGTCAGGCCTAGTTATTGTGGCATAATTGAAAGAGCCTACAATAGATCGATACAAAGTTACATCCTCTAATGGCTCTCCATCAATGGAGCTTAGCTTTACATTAACTTCCATGGGATTTGAAATAGGCTTGCAATGTAGCATCCCAAACCTCTCAAGTAGGTCTAGAATATACTTCCTTTGTATGAGCATAATACCTTCTTCTTTGTATACAACTTCAATGCCAAGAAAATACCTAAGATCTCCAAGATCAGAGATCCTAAACTCCTTTCCAAGCTTTGCCTTGATCTCCTCAATGCCCTTTGTATCATTACCTGTAATGATAAGATCATCTACATACACACACATGTAGACCACAAGTTCTCCTCTTTGTTTGATGAAGAGAGATGGATCCGCCTTGCATTGATTGTAACCACATTTGATCAAATAGTCCACCAATCTTTGGTTCCAAGCCCTTGGAGCTTGCTTTAGGCCATAAAGTGCCTTCTTCAACCTACAAACATGATGTGGAAACTCTTTATGAACAAAACCTAGTGGTTGCTCCATGTATACCTCTTCTTCCAAGTCTCCATTGAGAAAGGCATTCTTGATATCCAATTGGAAGAGCTTCCATCCTTTGCTAGCAGCCATTGCAATGAGTGTCCTAATGGTGCTCATCTTTGCCACGGGGCTGAATGTCTCTTCAAAGTCCACTCCATAGGTTTGTGCAAAACCCTTAGCCACCAATCTTGCTTTGAACCTAGAAATAGATCCATCTGAATTCCTCTTTACTTTATACACCCACTTATTACCTATTACCTTCATGTTCTCCTTCTTGGGCACTAGAGTCCATGTTTGATTTTCCTCAAGTGCGTCGATCTCTTCTTGCATTGCCTCTTTCCATTCGGTGTACCTGCTTGCATCTTCATAGCAATCGGGCTCATGATCTTCTACTACTTTGTTCATATATGCATAATGTGTTGCCATGTATGAATCATAAGTAAACCTTTGAGTTGGATACTTAACTCTAGAAGACTTCCTTTCTTCACCTTTTGGAGGAATAAACCTCCTTTGCCTTGGGAACTTGATCTCTTTCTTTGACGTGGCTTCTTTCTCCATCATGTGTCCTTCATCATCTTCAACTTCATTACCTTCTTCATCCAACTCCACCAATGTTGCTTTGCCTTTGTTGATTGATTGTGCTTCATAGCTTGATGAAGGTCTCCCCCTCCATGGTGAGTTCATGCTTGAACTATCTTCATTGATGGAACACCTTGGGCCGCTTAGCTCTAGGTCGATTTGTTCTTCATCATGTCCATGCTTTTCTTCTTCATAGTCCTGCATACAATCATACTTCTTATACCAAGGGAGTAGCTCATCAAATGCTACATCCCTTGATATCCTCAAGTCCTTTGTATTTGGGTTGAAGCACCTGTAACCTTTATGATCATTTGAATATCCTAGAAACACACACTTTTCTGCCTTTGGTTGTAGCTTGTGCCTCAATTCACTTGGCACATGTACATAACAAGTACATCCAAATATCTTCAAGTGGGAAAGATCAGGTTTCTTACCATAATAGGCTTGATATGGTGTCAAGCCATGGATCCCTGAGGTAGGAGCCCTATTCATTAGATACACGGCGGTATTTGCTGCATCACTCCAAAACATGTTAGGTACATTCATCTCATTAAGCATTGCTCTAGCGATCTCGGCAATGTATCTATTCTTTCTCTCTGCTACTCCATTTTGTTGGGGTGTGTACCTGCATGTTACTTGCCTCTTGATGCCTTGATCCATTAAAAAATCAGAAAACTCATTTGAGAAATATTCTCCCCCTCCATCGGACCTTAGCTTCTTGATATATGTACCTGTTTCCTTCTCTACCATTGCCTTGAATGCTTTGAAACATGTAAACACATCTGATTTGTTTTTGATGAAATAAACCCAAACCATCCTTGTGCAATCATCTATAAAAGTGACAAAGTACTTGTTACCTCCAATGGATTGCTCTTTCGTTGGCCCCCACACATCTGTATGTATCAACTCCAATGGATGTTGGCTTATGTAGCCACTCTTCTTGAATGGAAGTCTCGCTTGCTTCCCTAGTTGACAAGATTCACATAAATGCTTCATACCTTGTCCTTGGAAGTTGGGAAGACCTTCAACCAGCCTCTTGAATTGCATTTCCTTCATTCTTTGTATGTTGATGTGACCTATCCTCTTGTGCCACAAGTCCAACTCCGAAATCCTCTTGTTTCCATATGTGAAGTAGCCATGTTGAGTAGAATGAGAATTTACCTCCAAAGTGAAGAGTCTCCCTTGCTTCTTTCCTCTTGCTATGACCTTGTAACCTTGCTTAGGGTTCTCCACAAAGCATCCACCTTTGTTGAACCTTACTTGATAGCCTCTTTCAACCATTTGCCCAACGGACACCAAGTTCTTTGTGATGGTAGGTACATGCAAGACATCCTTGAGACATCTTCCTTCCTCCTTGTCATCCAAAGCTACATCTCCAACATGGGAGATCTCATGGGCTGTATCATCACCTGTTTCTACATGTCCTTTACCTTTGGGAACATGTAGATTAGTAAACCAAGAAGCATTGCAACTCATATGGTTGCTACATCCACTATCAATATACCAAGTGTTATCTACTTTGCTTGAATTCCCATTCATGTGCATCATCAAGAGATTGTCATTTTCTGAACTTGTAGAAGCATAATTACCTTGGCCTTTGTATGAAGAACCTTGATTATAGTTCCTTTGGTTTCCTCCTTGGTAGCAATCTCTAGCATAGTGGCCAAACTTGCCACATATGTAACATCCTTCGCCATCTTGATTCCTGTTTTGTTGATGTCGTCCTCCTCTTCCTCTTGATCTTCCTCTCCCTCTTTGTGATGAGGTGCCTTGGTCATGTCCTTGATTTCTTGAGTGGCCTTGCCTTCCTCCAAACCTTCCTTTGCCCCTTCCTTGTCCTTGTCTTCCTTTGCCCCTTTGATTACCTGCATAGAAAACTTGTGCATCTTTGCTTTTAGTTGAACTTCCACCTATGTTCATTTCTTCGGTGACCATGAGAGCAACCAATTGCTCAAAATCGGGAAGATTATCCCTTACATAAACTGAAGTGGTAAAGGGTTTCCACTTCTCATCATCTCTCAAACCATTGAGAGTATAAGCCACAAGATCGTCATCGTCTACGTGGCTTCCAATGGATCCCAATGCATCTGATAACTCCTTGACCTTAAGTATGTAGTCATTTATGCTACTCCCTGAGCTCTTCCTAAGGTTGTTGAGCTCATTCTTGAGTTGGATCTTCCTTGCTTTGGTGCTTGTTGAATAAAGCCTTTCAAGTGTCTCCCATACCTTCATGCTTGAATCCAGGTCTTGGATATGGCCGATCATGCTATTGCTAATGTGTTGGGAAAGAATAAAGATAACCCTCTTGTCTCTTTCATTCCATTCCCTAAAGGCCCTTCTCTGGTCATTGGTTGGATTCTCATCCAACCTAGGTCTTGGTTCACTTCCACTAATCAACCCCCAAAGGCCCTTGCCCATAAGATAGTTGGAGACCCTAAATCTCCATGGTTGATAGTTACCTTTGTCTAGCTTTTCAATTTGAGTGTTGAAGTCTCCCATATCTAGTCTTTGATACTTGACCTAGCCCTTGGCTAATGCTCCAATGTGTGTAAAATGAAAATGAGGCTCTGAGGTTACCTCAATCCAAAGCTTTCCTTAGATGGACACCTTGTGCTCTTGCAAATTTGAGTAGAATAGCTCCCCCTTGATGTGAGCTACCTCCAAGAAGCTTTTGTTGATGCAACTCTTCAACCACCAACTCCAAGATGTCTTCTTGCTTGTATGTGATACCTCCAAGATGCCCAAATGCTCTGATACCACTGATGGGGGAAGTATCTCAACCCCTAAGCAACGATGAAGCGCGAATGACCTCCACAGGTATCCTTCTTTGACCTCTGCACACCAAAAATGCTCTTACTCAGAGCTTATGCAGAGAACTCCAGTGAGCTTTTGTAAACCTGTAGTAGACACCAAGGGCTTTCCAACAAAACAAATTTCACTTGAAATGGATGCTTACACAAAGAGAAACAATGTCTACAACATGAGCTAGTTGAATGCTCACAACTGCTAGTCAAGCAGAGACCTCACTTCACTCCAGCAAACTTTTCTCAGAGATTATACAGAGAAAGAATCTCAAACTTATGTCAACTTTAGAGGACTCTAATAGCTACCCAATGACACCAAAATCATAGCAAATGGATACATAGAGAAGGAGAACCAGCCCTTACAACAGAGAGCAAAATATTTCCAACAGAGCCTACACAAAGAGAGAGATATCAATCACACAACTTCACTAAAATGAATGTTGCTCCCAGCTTACTCAGAGAATGCTCCAGAGAATTGGTAAGCATAAAATAGACTCTTATAGCTATCCAATGAGACAAGAATTACATCAAATGGATACCATATGAGGGAGAACCAATGCTAACAACTCAGGGGTAGAGAGTTGCAACACTGCCTGCGCACACACATAGATATGCCTACTAAAAGAAAACAAACAAGCAAGCAAGGGGGTTGCTTAAGCAAGGGGCTTGCTTATCACAACTCCAGCACTTAGTGCTCACTTTACATGAGCTAAAACTCCAAGAAGATGGCCCAAAAGAAGTCGGGATACATGCTCCTTTTATAGTGAGAGGTGTGCCCCTAAAATCTAGGAACTACCTTTCCAAATCAGCCTCCTAACTTGGAGGAATTAGTTGAGATGACTTGGGGAGTGGTTGAGTGACTTTTCTTGATGGAATCTCGTGGCTTTTGGCTTCCTTTGATTGCTCCACATGTCCATAAAAGATTCCCCACGAATTTTTAGCTTGAAGCTTGACTTTTAACAGTAACATCATAATCAAGTATTTTCTCTGGAACTAAAATTTTAGCATCCTCTTCAAATAAAGGAGGATCATCTAACATAGGAGTGAGTGGTAAAGTTCCTTCAAAGGATTTCAATAAACTAGTATGAAAATAATTATGTATAATCCAATGAGAAGGTATGTCTAATCTAAAAGCATTCTCATTTATTTTTTGAATAATACAGAAACCTCCATAATAACGTGGTGCAAGTTTAACCTTATGATGTTGTGAAATATTTTTCAAACATCTTTTAATTATTCATAACCATACAAAGTTATTTTCATTAAATTTTTTAGCTACTCGTTTCTTATTAACATTACAGATGTAACTTTCTTGACTCTTTTTAATGTGCTCATGAATCTCATGAAATGTAGAAATATGATCTTTTGCAAAACAACCAGCCATAGGGATATCAGTTTGAGTGATAGACATGGGAGTGGGAAGCTTTTTACCATAGACAGTTTCATACAGTGCACATCGAGTAGTGGTATGTGTTGTGATATTGTATGAAAATTGTAGTAAAGGAATTTTCTCATCCCAATTACTTGGATTATCTAAAGAATAACAACGTAATAAATCTAAAATAGTACTATTCATAGCTTCACTTTGCCCATTACTTTCAGGATGAAATGCGGAGCTAAAGTCTATTTTGGAACCTAAATTTTGAAATAATGCAACCCAAAAGTGACTAGAAAAACGACGATCTCAATCTAATAGAATATCTTTTGCAAAACCATGATGTAGAAAAATACATTTAACTAATAACTTACCATGATGAGGAAAAATACATTTTATAAATAACATCTAATAAATAAATTTCCAAACTCCTTTGTAGTATGGGTAGGGCCCATGGCCATAGTAAACATGTGAAAAACATTTTTAGCAACATTGGAATTGAAATAGAAAAGGAAAGGTTTTGTTTTGGAAATGTAAAAAGGAAGAGGTAGAAGTAATGTTAAATATAAGTTAAAAGGAATGGGCTATCAACAAGTGACAATAGGCTAGTGGATAAGCATATGTCTTGCAAGTGAGAGGTGGTGGGTTCGAATCCACTATATATTAAATAGGAAAAAAGTAAGCTCTTATTGCCATTGATTAGTTAGAGAGGGTTCGCATGTATACAACGGAACCAAAGTGAACCAAGAGAACCATGAGTGCCAGAGAAGCCAAAGATGCCATAGTTATGCCATAGTCGATGCCTTGGAGTAAGCCATAGGAGTAAGCACATGGATAACCGAATTGATAACACTTTAGGAGTAACCGAACTGATAACCAAATTTATAAAATGAATTTATATAATGAACCAAACCAAAAGTGGAACTGGCACAGTGCACAATGTTGCAGTGTGACAGTGAGCAAAGTGAGCACAATGAGCACAATGTGACAGTGAGACAGTGAGCATAGTCAGCACAATGAGCACAATGAGCACAATGTGACAGTGAGACAGGGAGCACAGTGCACAGTGTCACAGTGTGATAGTGCATAGTGACAGTGTGACAGTGTACAGTGCACAATGCACAGGGGCACAATAATAGATTAAAAAAAAATCAAGAAACATTGATGAACAATAAAAAAAACATGAATTGAGAAATACAAACCTGGACCACATGAGAATTAATGAACCAAAACGGGTGCCGAATCATGAACGAATGTCACGAATCATGAATGGACGTCACGAAACACGAATGGACATCGAGAAGTATACCTTCGTAGACACGTGTAGGCTCTAATACCATCGTTGAAAGGATCTTGTAGATGCACGTATGTAGAGATAGTATAGTAACAAAATCTCACAAAAGCACGCACATATTAGAGAGAGACATGAGAATGAACACAAGATTGGGTACAATCTCCCCCCACATACTCTAATGGACAAGTCTATCAAGGTATGTGTATTTATAGGTATTTTCAATACATCTTGAATAGAAGATACATGAGGGTGATGCTTCAAAAAGCATGCATTTACAAAAAAATTGCTTTATTTGCAAATCCTTGCTTTCTAAGTGATCTACTATATAT
The DNA here is from genome assembly GCA_020310875.1 of Ceratopteris richardii. Classification (NCBI taxonomy): domain Eukaryota; kingdom Viridiplantae; phylum Streptophyta; class Polypodiopsida; order Polypodiales; family Pteridaceae; genus Ceratopteris; species Ceratopteris richardii. Next base: position 90,911,410 of record CM035431.1, on the reverse strand, counting down.
ATATATATATATATATATATATATATATATATATATATATATATATATATATATATATATATATATATATATATATATATATATATATATATATATATATATATATATATATATATATATATATATACACACACACACACACATATATATATATATGTGTGTGTGTGTGTGTATATATATATATATATATATATATATATATATATATATATATATATATATATATATATATATATATATATATATATATATATATATATATATATATATATATATATATGTATATGTATATGTATGTATGTATGTATGTGTGTGTATGTATGTATGTATGTAATACTATCTTTTAAATATCTTCAAAAATATCTAAGTAAATCCACGCGCATTCAGGCCCTCATGATTCTTCACATGCTAAATCAAAACACAATCACATTGAAACCCTCAAGACATTAAAATCCATTTAACATTCCATTATTCCATAAAGTATAACAATTATTCTCATAAGTTGTCGGCATGGTGTCTTCTCGATTTGATGGCACTGACTCACCAAGATGAAAAGCTCAAATGTGGCATACATTGGTTCATGTAGGGCTACACATGTATGTGCATAGAGACGCACAGAGGCCTCGTAACATGCTAGACCACATATGTATGGATATGGATGCATTGGAAAACTCCACTATCCGATTACAACTTATGGATTCTATATATAAGTATGTGATGTATGAGGAGACAAGTAGTGAATTATGATAGATACTACATGATATGTATGCGAGTCCTTTGACTCATGTGAGACATAGATCACATTGACGAATTTGATGTTGGCATTGTGGCCGTGAGGGCCATACTCGACAACATTGCTTCAAGTGGATGTGATTGATGTCAAAGACATGCATGTGATGCAAGTCGGATAGTGGTTTTAGGAGATAGTTGATTATGCTAGTGATAGTGATGTCACATTCTCCTATGGATCATCTCAAGATTCCTCTTATTCAATGGAGAGCACACATATGGCTTGGTTGCTTGATGCATTAGCCACTTTTCATGTTACTCTACATCACGAGTGGTTTTGGCAATTCTCACATGAGAGTCGTGGACGTGTGCACGTGTCTAATGGTATGGAATATGACATTGAGGGTGCACGAGATGTATGCCTTATGCTACATAGTGGAGCATCACTTATACTGAGACATGTATGTTATGTGCCTTCATTCCCTATGAGCTTGATTTCAATTAGCTAGTTACACGAGAGCAGAGGTTATGTATTCCTCGGTGAGGATCATTTTTAGTTGCAGTTGGGATAGCTTATGCTTGACAGGGGTGCTAGATTGGGCATATATATCCACTGCAGGTACTCTATGTGAGAGATATTCTTGTGTCAGTGGGAGTTAAGCCTCATGTGCAGTGTGAGACTCATCATGTCTCATTTTGTCTACCTACATATAGGTTTATTAACATTCATGATGCACATGTATGGCAAGATTTAGATGCTTAGATGGACGCACATGTAGAGCATATTTTGGATGATTGTCATGCTTATATAGAGCACAATTTTGTTGATAATGTGGATGCTCATGCGGAGCACACTTTGGATTATCATTTGGATGCTTTAGAGCATGATGTGGATGCTCATGTAGAGCATTGTGATGATACTCACTTAGAGTTCGATCATCAGATGGATCTTGGTATTGATGTTGTGTAGTTAGCTCATGTGGAGCACGATGATACACTTGGTGTGGTAGAGTAGGATAGTTTTTATGATACACAATGTCTGGTAGAGCATGTTAGCTCTCAATTAGATGCACAACTAGATACATCCTTGGTTGATAAGATGGCTGATTTGGATGTTGAGGAGTCAGCTGTTATGCAGTCATTTTTGAATTTGCACATGCCAGATGTTGAAATAGACACATCAGGACATGTTGGTCTTGATGATGATGTTCTGGATGCCTTGGATACAGGCATGCCTGACATGCTTAGGTTATCCAGGATAGGAGAGGTTTCATCATCATTTCGTAGTTTGATGTATGAGTTGTTATGCTCGAGACCAGACATTGCATTTGCTATTGGAGCATTTGCACTTGGAGTTGTCAGTCGTTCAATGATTGACATATGCATAGAGTGAGTGGGAGATTTGCAATAACTTCATCAACTCTTGCATAATTAGGATGTGAGCTTGACTCTTGTTGATATGAGTCTAGAGCAATTTGAGGTGCATGGATACACCTTGTTTGAGGTAGTTGGTGTAGGCTGATTAGTATGGGTTGAGATCCAAACTCTTCCTATATATTATGGTATAGTCCTACATCATTCTTTGTATGTGTTACCACTTATGGTCACATTGATCCTCAAGTGGGAGATTGTTGGGGATGTAAGGATCATGTGACCTTACCCCTATATTCATACACATATGTCATTTATACAACATTGCCTCATAGAGATCATTATGTGGGTTTTGAGGCTCCCATGCATGTGTGTGCATATGTCCTCTCCTATCTCTCCCTCCATCTCCTCCTTGCTCCTCTTCCTTAGCACACCAAAATCCCTTCAGAAGTCAACGTCGACTGAAATCATGGAGAGAAACACACAAGAAGACTCACTATTCTCCCAGCCATGTATCCTTCCAACATATATCTCTCTCACCTTTCCTTGATATAAGCGTAATTTCCACATGGCTTCTCACATGGATGCCACATGGCACTCACATGAGAGCCCATCTAAGTCCCTATAAGGGTGATTTCATACCCACTCTAATGTGCCTTTTATCATGAGACCATATAACAATAGTTTACTTCATTTAAAGTAAACTTTTTAAGATCCTTTAATTTTTTATATCATGATTAACTTATATCCATGTCTTTTCTCAAATCCTCCCTCCCTTTATAATAAAAGTGCTTATAAGCACTATACTCTTCAATCATTTTCTTATCATTCTCTCGTCTTTCTTTTGTTACAGATGGCATGATGAGTGTGTGGTGATGTACAATTATATTTGGCGTCCATCATATTTTAGAGATTATTTTCCTTCATCATAATAAAGTACTTCTCAATACTATCATTTGCAATAATTTTGAGTGTTTTTGAGCACTTTTAGTGGAGAGACCAAGAGAGAAATCAAGATCTTAGAGAGTAAAACTTGATGCAATCTCCTCCAAGAAAGAGAAAACAAGACTACATGTTTTCCTTCTTTAAAGGTGTTGTAGATCAACTCACTAACACACTTAACTAATCCGGAAAGGAAAGTCTATTTGTCAAGAGACAAGTCGGAGATCAAAGTGAAGTGTGCATGGAAGAAAACAACTCCAAAATCAATGGGGTGAACATTTTTATGAGATAGAGAGAGACTCTTGCACTCAAATCCTACTGAGTATGTAGTATTATAGCTAAAGAACTAGTGAGCAAACATTGAATCACTACAAGAAAAAGGGGGGCGTAGCGACGCCCCCGAATCGGGAAAAAAACGAAAACCGTCGCTTATGCGACGAAACCGTCGCCTAAGCGACGGTAAAATTTCGGATTTTTTTTTTTTGGTCGAGCATCGTCGCATAAGCGACGATAGCGTCGCATAAGCGACGCTAAACCAGAAGCGTCGCTAGTAGCGTCGCAGGTTAGCGACGCACTTAACGACGATGGCAAACTGCAGAGCGTCGCATATGCGACGCTCTGGAATGTAAAAAAAAAAAAATTCAATTCTCCCGGCACATTTGTGCCGGGCCTTGAACGCGAGGAAGAATACAGACCGAGAGAGAGAGAGAGAGACATACAGCGCGCGAGAGGGAGAGAGAGAAGCGAGACATACACAAGGTATGCGCACACACACACTCACACACACATATACACGCATAGACACACACACACATACGCAGACACAAACACACATACACACAAATACACACATAGACACACATACACAAGACGCGCACACACATACACACACATAGACGCTCACACACATACACACACATATACACTCACAGACACATACACACATAATGATGCATCCACACACATACACATGCATACACACATAGACACACATATACACACACACACACATATGCATACACACACACATAGAGAGACATACACACACATACACATACATGCATACACATACACACATAAACACATACACACACATAGACACATACACACATAAACACATACACACTCATAGGTACACACACATACACATAGACACACACACATATAGTATATACACACACATGCACACATAGACACATACACACATACACATGCATACACACACATACACATGCATACACACATACAGACACATATACACACACATACACACACATATATGCATACACACGTGACACACATAGAGAGACATACACACATAAACACATACATGCATACATTTGCATACATAATGCATATGCATATGCATATAATGTACATACATACTTACATGCATACATAATGCACATGCATAGATACATACACACACAGATACATACACACATAGACACATACACACACATGAACACATACATACTCATAGATACACACACATACACACACAGACACACATACACATAGACGCGCACACACATACACACACATAGACGCTCACACACATACACACACATATACACTCACAGATACATACACACATAATGATGCATCCACACACATACACATGCATACACACATAGACACACATATACACACACACATATGCATACACACACACATAGAGAGACATACACACACATACACATACATGCATACACATACACACATAAACACATACACACACATAGACACATACACACATAAACACATACACACTCATAGGTACACACACATACACATAGACACACACACATATAGTATATACACACACATGCACACATAGACACATACACACATACACATGCATACACACATACACATAGACACACACACATACACACATACACATAGACACACACACATACACACACATAATGATGCATACAAACACATACACATGCATACACACATACAGACATGTACACACACATACACACATAATGATGCATACACACACATACACATGCATACACACATACAGACACATGTACACACACATTCACACACACATTCACACACATTCACACACATATACATACATGCATACATATTGCATATGCATATGCATACATACATACTTACATGCATATGCATACACACACATATGCATACATACATACTTACATGCATATGCATACACATGCATATGCATACACATGCATATGCATACACATGCATATGCATACACATGCATATGCATATGCATACATAATGCATATGCATATGCATACATAATGCATATGCATATGCATACATAATGCATATGCATATGCATACATAATGCATATGCATATGCATACATATGCATATGCATACATAATGCATATGCATATGCATATGCATACATACATACTTATATGCATACATAATGCACATGCTTACATACACTGTCATAATGTATACACACACACATACACACATAGACACATACACACATAATTATGCATACACACACATACATATGCATACACACACATATGCATACATACATGCATACACATACACACACATAGATACATACATACACACTCATAGACACACACACATACACATAGACACACACACATATACACACACATACACACATAGACACATGCACACGTAATGATGCATACACACATACACATGCATACATAGAAACACATAATAATGCATACACACACATACATATGCATACACACACATGCATACAAACATATACACACATATACACACACACATGCATACACACATATACACACACATATACACATATACACATATACACATACACATGCATACACACACACATGCATACACACATACAAACACATATACACACACACATACACACATAGATACATACACACGTAATGATGCATACACACATACACATGCATACATACTACATAGACACACATAATAATGCATACACACACATACATATGCATACACATACATATGCATACATACATGCATACACATACACACTTAGACACATAGACACACATAGATACATACATACATATAAACACATACACACTCATAAACACACACATACACATAGACACACACACATATACACACACATACACACATAGACACATGCACATGCAATGATGCATACACACGTACAAATGCATACATAGACACACATAATGATGCATACACACACATACATATGCATACACACACATGCATACATACATGCATACACATACACACATAGATACATACACACACGTAGATACATACATATACATAAACACATACACACTCATAGACACACACACATACACATAGACAACACACACATATACCTACACACATACACACAGATGCATACACACACATACACATGCATGCACACACATACACATGCATACACACACATACACGTATATATATATTGATTTCTAACCATTTTGTTTTATATGTTAGGTATTATGGATCCCAGTAAAGAGAGAAAGGCGAAACTCACTCTCATAAAAAGTCTTATGAGAGCAAGAGTTCCGTCAGATACTCTAGGGGCCATAATGCGGGACTACGCAGACATGTCCGATGAGGAGCTGGATTATACGATCCAGATGCTTACGCGATCAGACGAGGGCTCTTCTATGGATCCACATGCAGGAAGAGAGCTATCTGCTCATAGGTATGTTTTTTTTCATAATTTTTTTTAATGATATTATAGCACATATTTTTATTTATTTCTATCTATCTATTTTTAGGACACCTATACCACCTCCAGCACGTGATAGCAGAGCAGAGTTGCCTATGAGGACATGCATAGGCACCTTAGGACTAGAGTGCGACATAGAGCCGGAGGGGAACATTGTGTACATAGGGAATGGATTGGAGTTCAAGAGAAGAATGCGGGCACTATGCGACTCTTACCTGCGCTTTATCCACTTACCATGGAAGTAAGTAAAAGTTTTACATATAAATTGAAATGTATATCTTATGTTTTATTTACATTATGTTTTTTATTTTTGTAGTGAGCATGATGAGAGGGATAAAAAGTACGTGCTTAGTTCACTTGAGACAGAGTTTGGGACAGGATGGTCCCTTAAGTGGTGTTTAAAAGAGATGCGGACACTTATGGCTCATCGTCGCGACAATGCACGGTATGTATGTATATGAGAGAGAGAGAGAGAGAGAGAGAGAGAGAGCTATGTATGTATGTACGTATGTATGTATCTATATATGCATCTATGTATGTATGATGTCATTCCTAAAATCTATTACTCTATGTTTACTGAAAGGCATGTATATTAACTTATATATGTATCTAATATACATGTTTCTATTTTTGTAGTATGTATGTATGCATGTGTATCATGTATGTATACATCTATGTATCTCGACAAAATTGAAGCTGCATATTTACAAATCATGATTATCTAGAGATTAGAATCTGAATTCTGAAGTGTGTGATAACTGAAATCTGAAATCTGAATGTTCAGCTGCATATTTATATATTTTATGAATCTGAATTTTGAAGTGTGTGAACTGAAATCTGAAATATGAATGTTCAGCTGCATATTTATATATTTTATGAATCTGAATTCTGAAGTGTGTGAACTGAAATCTGAAATCTGAATGTTCAGCTGCATATTTATATATTTTATGGCTGTTTTCTGTTATATTATATTATATATTATTATTATTATATATATATATATTATTTTCAGATTTTTTTAATACTTTTTTTCTCACACGTATGATATCACGTATGGTATTTTTTTTGAAATTCCATACTTTTTTCATACTTCCATACCCGTATGCGTTGGAAGTATGTTTCACGTATGGAAAAACTATGTATGTATGTATGTATGTATCTATATATATATATATATATATATATATATATATATATATATATATATATATATATATATATATATATATATATATATATATATATATATATATATATATATATATATATATATATATATATATATATAAATCTAAAATAAAAATGTATATACATATACATATAAAACCTTTTAGCCATATGTTTGAAGTATATATACACCTCCGACGTCCTACTAGAGAGATGTCTCTCCTCCCAACCTTATGCCTCTATATATAGCTACTCGAATCAACGAGGATCATGATTCATAATATATGTAAAGATATATACACATCATGTAGATAGGATACATAAATATAAAATGGAGTAGATATATTATGCTTCACACATACATGCCTAAATGCACACATAAATATATATATACATACTAACATATTTACATGTACATATTTACACATACATGTACATGCCTACATGCACACATAAACATATATATACATGCATACATATTTACATGTACATATTTACACATAGACACATATACATATATACATGTACACAATTATAAACACTTGCATATATTACGTACATGAATACATGTATACATATATCACACACATGCAAACACATACATATACATGAAATACATATATATGCATACTAATATATGTATACATATAATACACATGAATACACACACATATGCATACATACATGATAAAAATTTACTCCTCGAAGATAAAGCTATATATAAAATAATTAGGCATACCCCCGAGCTTCATGTTCTAACTTAGAAGAACATGATTTCATCTCTCTAGTAGGATTCATCGTTATTCAAGTTAATAAAAAAAACCTATTATATATATCCATTCAGAAGCTTCAAGTTACTATCTAATCTGCTCATATGTTTTCATTATTGCCATCATTTTGGTAAGACATCAATATAGTCTCATCTTCATTATCCTTATTGATTTCATTTATTTCTTCTATTGTTAAATCTATGTTCTCATGAATCACATCATCTATTGGTGGATTAATATCTATTTCTGGTAATTCCTCTTCCTCATCAGTAGAATCAGCATGTAGAGAATTATCCTCTTCATCAAAAAGAGGACATTAATATATATAGAAAATGACATTAATATATATAGAAAATACATACCCAAGCATTATCACGTTGACTAGGTGATGGTGCATGCTCAAAAGTACCATACTCTGCCTCATGTTCAATACATTCCAATCGTGGTCTTCGATACGTGCCATAACAAGAGTTACACCAACATATAATATGCTCTTGATAGTAAAATTCATCATAATTCCTATCGGAGGACACATGTGAAGTCGTTGCATGGGTAGGAGGTGGTGGAGTACCCTCTGATTGATCAGAATCTGCACATCATAAGAAACATAAAAAAAATATATAAGTTATGTATCCATCAAATATAGTTAAAATTAAATATTTCATATACTTACAGTATAAAGTCGTTGCACGATGAGGAGACGGTGGTGGAGTTCCATCTGATTGATCAGAATCTACAAATAATGGTATTTGATATTAATAATTTGATTATCTACATAAATAAAAAATTCACATATACATATTTACACATACACACATATTCACATATACACATTTATACATACACACATATTCACATATACACACCACATATTATTGTGGGATAAATGCATGTATTTTGTATGAATGTGTATATGCATGCATGTGTGTGTACGTATATATGTGGATATGTATATGTGTGTTTATGTTATATGTATGTATATGTGTATATATATACATATATGCATGCGTATATGTTTGCATGTATATGTGTATGTGGGTATGTGTATGTGTATGTGTATGTGTATATGTGTGTATAAATGTGTATGTATTCTGACTTTTTTTTCTGTTTGAGATTAAATTAACAGGAGATATTGTATGGTCGAAAAAAATAAGAGGCGAGCTAACATACCACCTGAGTCGTGGCAGTTTTTTCGTAGACAGCTACGTCTTCAGGAGTCATTTCCTCAGCAGAAGGTACACAAATTAATAGTTTATATTTATAATTTTTAGATATTTTAGTAATTTTTTAATTTAATTTATGTATTTTTTCCCTTGAATAAACAGGCTGCTGCAAGGAAGAGAGTGGAGTCGGGCCACACATCGCACTTAGGCCAAATGGGCCATAATGGTTTTGTAGCTACATTTGTAAGTATATGTGTTATTGTGAGTATATTTTTTTTTTTTAGTTAAAATGCAAGCAACTAATGTTTTTTATTTGTTTCATTGCAGCGAAAGGATTATGGCCGATATCCTACGAAACACGAGATCGAGTATGCTACACATTTTGGATATCGGCGTTTGAGCGAGTATATACAAGATCATCCTGATGCCTTTGTGAGTATTTTTAAATTTTATATAATTATTTTGTTGTTATGAATGTTTTACTTATTTTATTGATTTATGTTTGTTATATGTAATACAGGAGTATTATGGGGAGACAAATATGGATGAGGTGGAGAGACAGACACAGGAGGGACGATCTCGATCGTCACAGGGTGATCATGAGGATGAGGATGAGGAAGATCCATCTGATCATGATATTGCTGATGATGATGATGATCATGATGACGATGATTAGGATTTTAGACGTTGATTATGACATTGGATTATGTATTTACATTGATATATACATATATTTATCTATATATTTTTCATTTCAGTCATGTTTTGAATTGTGTGTATGGTATTAAGTAATGAAGAGTTTTGTTCTATTGATTTTTATTATTGTTTATATTAAGCATGTGTTTTAATACTTTAATTATATAATTCATTCATATGTGTGTACCTAAGTGTATATATGTGTGTGTATATGTATGTATGTGCATGTGTATGTGTGTGTATATGTATGTATGTGCATGTGTATGTGTGTGTATATGTATGTATGTGCATGTGCATGTGTATGTGTGTATATGTATATGCATGTATATGTATAACTCTATGTGTATGTGTGTGTATGTGCATGTATATGTGTATATGTGCATGTGTATGTGTGCGTATATGTATGTATATGCATGTGCATGTATAAGTGTATATGTATGTATCAATATGTGCATGTTCTTGTGTATGTGTGTGTATATGTATAACTCTATGTGTATGTGTGTGTATGTGCATGTATATGTGTATATGTAGGTATATGCATGTGTGTGTGCTTCTTCGTCATGTATAAGTGTATGAGTGCATATCAATAAGTGTGAGTATGGTATGTAATGAAAATAACACAATTCAAATGATCTACAAATAATAGAAATTGTACTTACAATTGTGATCCATAGTTTTTGCTTGGTTAGCTTCTTGAATAACCTGCAATAAAAAGAGAGAAGAGAAAGAGAGAAGAGAGAGAGAGAGAGAGAGAGAGAGAGAGAGAGAGAGAGAGAGAGAGAGAGAGAGAGAGAGAGATCTAGAGAGAGAGAGAGATCTAGAGAGAGAGAGATATCTAGAGAGAGAGAGTGAGATCTAGAGAGAGATCTAGAGAGAGAGAGAGAGAAAATTCAAAGAGACAAAGATGTAGAAAGAGAGAAACAAAGACAGAGGGAGACAATAACAGAGAGCTTAAGCAAAACAACAATTCTGCATATACTTGCTTCAGTTCGTAAGCGCAGCGCAATTGCGAACGTTGGAGAGCTCTTCGATCGGATGCGTGAAAATGCCGATTGCAGAGCCTCCAACGTTTTAATTTTTGTCCGTCAACAGATCGTCGCATAAGCGATGCAACGCGTCGTCGTATAAGCGATGCAATAGACCGTCGCTTATAAACCGTCGCTTATGCGACGCTAAAAAGCGTCGCTTATGCGACGCTAAAGAGCGTCGCTTAAGCGACGCCATTAACAAGCGTCGTTTATGCGACGTTAGGCATATACCGTCGCAAATACCGTCGTTTTTTGCGTCGTATAATCGACGGTCCGCGCTCGACGGTATTTCCGACGCAAGTTGCAATTTTACAGCGACGAAATTCTGTCGCGTTAACCGTCACTACACGCCCGTATTCCTTGTAGTGAATGCAACCACAAGATTTTGTTGCTGCCATATCTTCCCAACTTGAGATCAGAAACAATAACATTTCTCCAGTTTTGTTGGAGAATCATCACAGTCGGAAAATTTGGAGGTAGCACAAATCTACACATGTCTAATAATAGAGGTCTTGGTACTAAAGAGGAAAGGAGAGTGACAGAGGCATTGCATTCTTCCAATGTGCCCACTTCATTAAATAAGAGTGTGAAGCATGTCTTCTATAGAGTGGAGCATGAAATCAAAATTGCAATGGTTGGCTTGACATAGTAAATGAATCAAGCTCAAAGATCAACATGTTTGTGTGAGTGCACATGGGATCATGTGCTACTTGAGGGGAGCTATTCCAAAAGGTCTCATAAGCTTCAATTTTAATGATGTCTCCAACAAGCATTGGGATTCTTTTTTTTTTTTGAGGCAACAAAGAAAGTGATTAAATTAAAGAAAGAGTGTACAAATAGTGTAGAGGAAGGACCCTATAACAATAAAGAGGAGGCACAAAATTCCCTCACTTTACAAAGAAGAAACCGTAATGTATTTGTCCTTAAATTATAAAAATAAGAGGATAGATCTCCACTTATTTGGGTGATATTTAACGAGATCCTTTGAGGGAAGGAGGAAGTGTTTCTTCCTAGAATTGAAAACAATCTGATTCCTTCTTAACCAGATATTCCATAGGATGGAGCTTCTCCACAGATTCTAGAGGGTAGGTCCATATTGTTGCAACACCCTAAGAGTATCTCTTTGAAGCTGAGAGCTTTGATCTTTTTTATGTCAAGATAGGGTTGCAACAAGTGCCAAAATTTCTTTGCATGAAAGCACTCCATAAAATAAATGGATCAAGTCCTCGAGCCTACCATACTGACTACAAATACCTTCATTAGATTTAATCACTTTAACTATGTTGCCTATCTAGAGCCCATTGTGAAGGATCGACCACTGGAGATAAGAATGTTTAATTTGGATGGGAAAAGCCCACACACACAAGAATCTGTATCTCCGTTGTCTGTTCCACCTCAAATTACATCTCTTATTTAGATTGACAACTATTCTAGAAATAGAGCCTTTGTTGAACTTGAATCTTTTAAACATGTCAACAACAATGTCTTCAATCTCTATATTTTCAATACGAGAGATCTCCATTCTTCTCTATAAAATCAACTTTTGTCTAGAAGAAACATGTTGACGTCCCACTGAAAGAGAGTAAGTATTGAGTAAATGATCATCATTCGCCAACACATCTCTAATCAAAAAATTATTCTAGGAAGTGATTCTAGCTTTAAAACACTTACGATCTCTTATAGCTAGAGAAGAGTTATTCCATAGAGCTAGCGAGCCATGCCATCGTGATTCTTGCAAGAAAAAGTTGAGATCATTACTGAATTTTTCATTGGAGGAGTAGCCTTGTTTTATCTTCATCCATATGCTCTAGAAAATACAAATAATAGTACGGCCAACAAGAGGATACACTTGGGGAGAAACTACAATATCCATAGACTATTCTTTTGCCAGGATTTATGCCCTTTAGTATGGAAAAAATGCATATTCCTGTGAATCATAGAAGACTAAAGATCAGTATTGAAAAGACTTCTGTAAATCCATTTTGCAAAAAGATTCTCATCCATTTTCATAGGGCAATTAATTCCAATCCCTCCTTCAGATTAAGGTGAGCAGTAGGTAGACCATGCTACTTTGGCCATTTTGTGAGTTTGAGGAGTGCCACCCCAAAGGAACCTTTTGGATAGAGTTATGACTTGAGCAAATTGACGTCCAGTAGGACACCAACAAGCCAAAAAAAATATCACAGAAGGAAGCATATAATTATTAAGAACAAAAGACCTATGAGATAGATTGCTTTCTCAGTTATACCAGTAAAACATCTTAGCTTTGAGTTTGTTAATCACCTATTCCCATCTCTAGCTACTAGTGATGTTGAAGCCTATATGAATTACCAAGAGCCTAAAAAAACCCCTGCATTGATGATATCACAACCTAGTTTAGACACACACTCAGGGGTCACATTATTGAAGGATCTAAAAATAGTTTACTATGATTGACCTTAGAACCATGAGCCAAACAAAACAGGTCAAGACATTCAAGGAAAGTGGAAGCAAATAAAGGAGCAACATTGTTCGTCACATTTGTATCATCAACAAACATTTGGAGATAGATTTGAGGGGAAGCATAAGGAATGATCATCCCTTTTATAGATCTTGAATTTAGAGCATCCTTAATAAGCCAACCAAGGGCATCAATGGTTATGGTAAATAATAGGGGAGCAAGGGGACATCCTTGTCTTATAGATCTTTTGACTTTAGAGGGGGCAGATAAGTGGCCATTTATGGAGACAATGGAATGGGCATTTCAAAAAAGATTCCTAACATATCGAACATAGAAGGAAAGAGAACCAATTATTTTCTACTAGCCTTATGAGGCCTAACATTGTTACATGAGATTCTCACAAGCTCCTTTCTCTTAGTTTTGGCCATGGGGTGCTGGGGAGGAGAGGAACCTACATCTTGTGCCATCAGGACATCCTCCTGATGAGTATCATCATGATCCATAGATTCTAGTTTTTGTTTATCTATTTTATTAATTTCTTGAGTCAAAAATTTATCAGGGCAATTAACTGCTATATTGTTACTTGATGAATCTTGAACAGAGAAAGCAAGACTTTTATTTTTTTCCCCTACAACAATCAAACCTTCGTTGTTTCCATTGTTACCTCGCGGCTTAGCAGAGAGCATGCCTTCTTGAGAATTATTGTGATTGATGTTGACCAAACTAGGAGGGAGATTTCCTTTATCTTGGGACATAGTGTCATTGTCTTCTGCATTACAATCTGATTCAAGAGGGTTAAAAACTTCTTCTAAAAGAATATCGTAGGAATTGAAGAGTTTGGAGGGCATTTTCTTACCATTTTTAGGAGCAAACCTTTTGTTGATGTTGTTCGGGGCCTGGACATTTTTGTCCTAAGCGGATGGGTTACCTGTGTTACCAAATTGGGTACCTGACACTTCATCATAATATTTTAGTAGAGGACAATCTTTAATGAGATGGCCCTGCTTATAGCAATTATAGAAAGTGGCCAAGAGTGTGCTCCTCTCCTCATGGAGTCTCCATGATCATAGAGGCTCTTATGTAAGTCAGTTCCATTTTATTTAATTCATCAGGTTTTGTTATCTCTCATTTCTTACTCCATATCTTGGTAGCATTATGTTTGTTAAGTAGAGTAGAAGTAGCTTCTATTCTTTTCAAACACTCTGCTCATTGACTCTCTAGAGGAGTAAACATAGGTGTCTTAAAAGAACTAATGAGAATATTTAAAAACATTTAGGTCTCTATTTTAATTAAAACAAGAGATTATCATTATAAAATAAAATTATGTGCTAATAGCTGACTTCCTCCAGCATGGGCATCAACAGATGACCCCCCAGTAGAGAGGATAGCATAAGCATGTTGATAACCATATCGAGCTTGGGGTTAGTCATCTCAACATAATCTTCCATTGCCGTTGCAATGTAGTTAGGTGGAAGGTTTTTCCCCAAGAGACTCTTTATGAGAGTTATCTTTGCGTTGCATTGAATATCTTGTATCGTATCTATACAAAAAAAATTTGGATTATAATTCAATATTTATATATATGTACACTCACATACATATATACACATGCATGTATGCGTGGATGTGTGTGCAATGTGTATGCACGTGTACATGTATGTGTGTTATGTATGTTTTTGTGTGCATGTGTGCATGCATTGAGTGTATGTGTGTTTGCATGTGCATGTGTATTTGGATATGTTGTGTGTATGTGTGTGTATGTGCATGTGTTATGTCTATGTGTGTAATGCGCATATACATGTGTGTATGCATGCGTGTGTACGTTTCCGTATCTTTCCCCCTCTCTCTCTCTATATATATATATATATATATATATTGCATGTGTCTATGTATTCATCTCTATGGCTCTCATCTCCTCTATGTATTCATGCAATATATATATATATATATTGCATGTGTCTATGTATTCATCTCTATGGCTCTCATCTCCTCCTCTCTCTCTCTGTCTCTCTCTTTCTCTCTCACCTCGGAGGGGGTCACCAATGTCTAGACTCCGACATTATATTACTGAAAGAAATTGATTTTTTTTTTTTGTGCTCACAGATCGTCACATGTAGAGCACCTTAGAAAATCTGTAAGCAATGTTAGGTTTGGAAGCACTTCATCCGACACAATTATTAGGGAAGGATCACTCTATAAATAAGATAAAGAGAAGTAATCAATTATGAGAAGCTTTATATTCACAAATATTGACCAAACATCTAATATAAAATGAGATCTCAATGAGCTTTGTAAGAGAAGATGTGGCCATGTTCACATTTATTTGGTCAGCCCAGTAAAAGTTGATTCTATATAACCATATGATGTCCTACACGTAGTCAAGAATGTTCTTGAAAATTACCAAATTTATTCTACATTATGTATGCGTGTGTGTGTATGTATGTATGTATGCGTGTATGTATGAAGATAAAAACATAGAAGGACGTTCGATATCTAAGACCTAGAAATAGGAAATGTTAAGTGTTTACTCATAAGATGTGATTTAATTTGATATCATATATCAATATAAATAAAATGTTATGAAAATATTGGCAAGCCCATTTATTTAGTATAGGTTCATATTAAGTGTATATATGTCTATAAATATGTACATATGCACACATGGATACATGTACATATGAGAAGAATCCAACAATGAAGTTCTCACTCTTTGGGAGTACCTCCTCATCATCCCTCCCACTTGACCCCTGTTCTGGATATTCTTCCACAAGTTTTATAGAGAGCGAAATGAATGCTAGACTTCTCTAAAGAGAGAATGCTTTTTTGATACAAAGTTTTCTTTCAAACACCTCTTATATTCTATTGTCTTTTTGTTTTACTTTCTCTTAGAAATATCATTTCTTTTATTCCCTTTGCGTCATTGCTCCATTCCTTACTTCAGCTTTGACATTTTAAAAACTGAAGTCTGGATTTTCGCAATATCAAGCGTGTTTTTTCAAACCAGTGAGTCGCCATGCAGAAATTTGACCACAACTAACTTCGCACAAAGAGTGAAATGTAGAAGGTCGTTGCACTGTTGAAGCCTTCGAAATTTCAGCCACAGCAGAGAGAGAGAGATTACATAGAGAGAGAGATTACATGGGTTGCATTAAGAGAAACAGATGCAAGGTACTGTTTGCGAAGCCACAGGCCTGGGCGGGGCCATAAGCACGGTGCTATCGGCTGTGCTTTACCTGGGAGATTTCATCGCTACAATCCTGACGTTGAGGACCTATTACCACTACCAATTTGTATGTCCGCACTTACCGCAGTCCTCAGACCTTCTCCGACATGATCCTGTCTGCCGCGCAGTCGATGTCAATTCTTCTCTTTATAACATTGGGATCTTATTCTGGTGGTGCATTTTCTGGCTTGTCGTTGGCCACTTGAGTTACGCCGTCCTGTTCTATTATTTCTCCCATCACCGCATTATTCGCATTGCTTTCGTCCTGCCCCTCGCAGCTTTATCGCTTGCTCTGCGTTCTAACGCAGTCTTGCAGCACTGAAAGGTAATCTGATCTACCTCTGTGTATGTGTGTGTGTGGAAATATCTAATTACATATAAATGTAAATACGTAAGCATCTACTTGTACATATGCACCGATATATGTATGTATCATAAGCCATTTTCTCACTTCAATGATCGTTAATATCACCCTATGAATGCGTGGACATGTGTGGATAACATATGTAGGGATGCGTGTATCACTTCCGGAAGTGATAGAAACTCTATTCATAGAGCTTCTTGTGAGTTCATGCTCGTGGTGTGTGTGCATTGTGGAGTGCATGTGTGAGCATGTATTCATTCTTAGTTCTGAACCCACTATTCGGCACTGATCACATTATCACACTAGTGGGGTTGTCGTAGCATTGAGTCGATACTATGCATAATGGAGCTGATTTGCTATGTAGTCTTGCGGTTGACTACCATGAGCTTATAGTTGCACTTTTATTGGAGGGTGAATTTGGGGTTTGCTGTATAACCTAAATTAGGGGTCCTACAAAATTTTTTGATACAGCTAAGATTCTCAGTTTAATTCTAGAAGAGCGGCCAATTTTTGATACAACTAAGTATTCTCAGTCTAATTCCAGAATGACCGATTTTCCCAAAATTGTTATAATCTAGAAGGAAGACCAGTTTCTCTAGAATTGGTCCTACTGGTGTAAGTCGGGGTAGAAGAGATGGTCTCATGGATTGATTTCCCCAAAATTGGTCTTATGGTCTAAACTCCAAATTGGTATGAAAGACCAATTTCCCAAATTCGTCCAAGGAGATTGGTGATTCGTGAAGACTGAATTCTTCGGAGCGAGTAAGTGGGACAACGAATCTTGATTAGCCACTACAAGTGGTGGAACCACCAAAAACATGAGTATGGCCGAGCATAAAAAGAGAGAAGAAAGCAGGAATACTAGATTTGACAGAATATCGGACTTGACAGAGTACCAAAAAAGTGAAGAGTCAAAGTAGTAGTGGAAGAAACAAAGTAGTGGAATAACCCGTTAGCTGAGGGGACTTATATAAAGAGAAGAATTCGAGTAATAGGAATGATATTGTCACAGCAGATAGAGAGTAACATAGAAGGGTAAGTGTACATGAGTGAAGTGCATCGTGAGTGATGTGTGCCGATATTAGCTTAAGCTTCAACACTTTAAGACCTAGGGTGGACTAGAGTCTCTAGTCTTGTCACAGAGGGTGGACAAGCGGGGTGAACCTAGAAGGATTGAGTGCTGCAATCGAAAGCCTATACTCTGCTCGTGTGCTTCAGCAGCGTATTGGAGGCTGCTATTTTGCATCCTTAGGTACCCATAGTAACTATTGCTCTGCATTCAGTATTCATTGCTTTGTACTCGTACAGATATATTGTATCTTTTTTGTGCTTGATATGAGTACAATAATGCTTTAGTGCCCCTTATTTGGCCTCTTATTTTCATGACTCTCGTCTCATTTCAGTGCATTGAGTAAAAGAACCCAACTCGAGCACAAGAAGAGCAAGAATTGCATATTGCACAAGAAGTATCACATAAATTTTTCGTCCACATCTTTTCTTCCCCAGTTTTTTTGCCCGGTCAACTTCATATTTTTTTCGTCCTACTTGTTAGCCCTAGGACCAATCCTAGGTTTTCGTCCAACTTGCTTTAGCACCATATCATTTTTTCTTTTTAAAACTTTTTCGCCCTAGGACCAATTACAAGCTTAAAAAAAAAAAAAATTATTGCAACCCAATGTTTTACTTCAAGATTTTCGTCTTGCTTTTTTGACTTCTTGTTTTAGTCTAATCCAATTTTAGTTCCAAGTTTTAGTTCAATTTTTAGTCAAATCTTTTTAGTCGAAATTCTCGATGAGTTCATATAGAGAAATCATAGTCTATGACTCATGCCCGATCTCATAAAGGGGGATACTTGAGTCATATAAAACGCCCATTAAAAGTTATCATAGGACTGTTCACTACGCACCACTTAGGATACGGATACTCCCAACCCTCTACCACTACCCATCAGGTCTTCATCTTTATCCTCATCTACTGAAATACTTGCTCACAATAATAATAGAAGAAGGATGGCTGATGACTTTTGAGCTCTTTTGTCAAGAATTAACATAAAGTTCCCAACACTCAAAGGAGCTTCCCATGAGGACCCCAATGACCATGTCTTTTCCTTCTACCTTGGAGAGCATTGCTGATTGGTTTAATCAGTACGTTGACAGACATTTCACAACATAGGAGGCCTTGCAGACAGCTTTCACCAATACTTTGAGGCCATGTAATTCCACATAATGAACCTTGGATAACTTAAAAATCTTAAACTTATGCCAAGAGAATCATTTCCTAAACTACTGAATAGAGTAAAGTCTTTAGTAAGAAAACTCCTTGCTCGATGTGGAGATTTCTTAGTTAAGAAGTGGGTGGGAAAAGCTCTCCCAAAATCCTCTCAACAAAAATTGAGAGAATTGTTGAGAGCAGATGCATCCTTGCAAGATGTCGAAGGCACAGTTGCAAGCATAGTTATTTTCATACTTGTATGGAAAAAATACCGTACTTCCATACCCGTATGCGTATGGTTGGAGTATGAAATTTTTCGTACCTCAAATTTTTCTCTTCTCTCATTGATTCTAGTTGAGGGTAAATCCATAGCAATTTCATATTGTTTTTATGCAAATTCACTCTTATATACCCTCCTCCATTTTATCCATACATATATACTACACCGTAGTCTATAATAACCAACAAAATTCTGATCCTTAATATTATATGATTATATATATAATACTTCAAATTTTCAATATCTTTTGTGCTAGACGTATGATATTTTTGAAAAGATTCCATACTTTTTTCATACTTCCATACATGTATGCGTTTGCCGTATGTTTCGCGTATGGAAAAACTATGGTTGCAAGGATTGAGGAAGCGCGCAAGCATTTTGAAGCAAAGGATGCATGTCAAGAAGATTCTCCTTGGGATTCTGGGGCAAGCTTGCTGAGAGAATTGGAGACTCTGAAGCTACAAAAGATGCTCCAAGAGGAAAAGAATTCAAGAGAAGACAGTCTTGCACATCTTTGACAAGAGGTAGAGGAGTTGAAAGCTCAAAATTAGTACATACTACGTACCCATTATCCATGATCCTTGATCCATCATCCATTATCTATTTGTCACTTTGTCATTATCCATAATCCATTAGAACATATTCATTGGACATTCTCCATTATCCAATATCCATTATCCCATAATCCATTAGTGCATATCCATTTGGCACTATCCATTATTCAAAATCCAATATGTATGTGGATATGAGGTATACATGTAATCTGTGTGGAATAAAAATAAAAATCACTATGAGTGGATAAAAACCTCAAAGTCATATTTTTGAGGGAAACAGTTTCAACGATTTAAACAGTTAAATCTTGATTGGATCTCACGATTGTAATCTCTCGCTCGTACTATGTGCACACATACATGCACATGCAACACCTGCACACATGCACACACATACACCTAAACAGATACATATGTACAGGCACATACACATGCATGCATACATACATACATATCTGTACACACATACACAATGCACACACTTTCGAGCAGCCCTGGACACACAGCAGCCACACATGTTTATGCACACATATACACATGCAAACCCATAGACACACACATACATCTTTTGTGTCTCTTAGCAAACATGTGCAAAAAATGACAGTTTGTCTTTTTACATGTCATGAGACTGAATAAAATTGTGTATCTATTTTAAAGACAACCGGTTCTCATCGAGGCATGAGAAGCATCGTGCTTGAAAAACAGCTCCAACAATTTATATGCATGAGAGCACAATGAGCCATAAGACTGTCTAGGTCCTGACGAATGCTTATATGGAGTTCTCTTCTGCTCATCCCATTCCGGCTAATGAGCACCGCTTCCTTATCCTAGCCTTTTCATTCCCTGATGCTCAAAATGCTTAGACATGGATCCAGGGCTGCCAAACATCTACTTTCTCTGTAGGACTTCTTTGCTTTCATATAGTTTCCCTTGCAGATATACCTCTCATATATACTGCTCCCTCTTCTCAGTGATGGTGGTTGTCCTTTCTTAGAGAGTTGTTGAAGGACATAAGAACATTCACTGTAGCATTCATAAGTAAAGATCCCAAGCAAGCTTTCGCTATTTCCTTTATTTTCGTTTTACAAGAGAAAGACACCAGTAATTGTGGAATTCCTGTTGCATTGCTGTTGAAACTGAGAATGAGGAAGAGCACACATCAATCATAGGCACCTTGCCTCTATGGCCTTGCTCACCTCTCCAAATCCACTGCCTTCTTGGCTCCAGTCATCCTCTTTCTTCCCTCTCTTGCTACATCATGAAGAAGATGAACCCCTGTGTTTTCAGCCTGTTTCCCTTCAGCCAGCCTTTCCTCAGACACCCCAAAAAAAATCTCAAATACTGCCAATGAAGCTCTTTTCCTCTGTTGCAAAGTTCTTCACACTCCAACATAACAGCGCACGACACTTTTTCCCTCTTGTTTTCAGGAGCCAGGACCTTTTTCCTCCTATTTTTAAGTCGTGTTTCCTCTTCAATGTACAACCCCTCTAGAAAAGCCTCTCTGATGAACCCTCTTTCGCAAGCTTTGCTCTGCAACCATTTTTGGATGAAAGAGAAGAAACATTGCCTTTGTATTCAAGCCCGAATCTCCTCTTGCTCAGTTCTCTCCTTTTCTTCCTCGCACCATGGAAAATTATAAGACTCTCTATCTTTTCAGCCCATTCCCTATTGTTACATGCTCCTCTAGAACAAAGAAGAGGGACTACTATATATTCTCTCTAGCACACCCCCATTTCCTCCCTTCACTAGTGCATAGTTACATTGCAACGCATTGTGAAAGCTTCGCAACTTTGCAACTTTGCAACATTGTGACGTTCACAACGTGTTGCTTTGCATGTTAAAAAAATAAAACAAAAAAAAAATTTATGTTTTCCTTAGGAAACTGAAGTATAAGCATATAATGAAACTCTTTTTCAAGATATCCAATGCACACAAAACAAAAACTCTGAAGAATGAAGAAGACCTAAGGAAGCTATAGAAGTGTATAGATTCATTATATATGATTTTGGCAAAAATAAAAACATGTTTGCAACGTGCAAGTGTAAACATTGCTATGTTGCTAATGCGTTAGCAACGCATTGCCTTGGACATTGCTAACAAATATGTGCTAGTGAATGACCAAGAAGATCTTTCGGATGCTCCCAACCATGCCTACAGAATGACAAAATGTTGTATTGACCATGCCTACAAAATGACAAAAATCAAGAATCCTTTGTATTACAGCTCTTTTCAGCTCTCCAATCTCTTTGTCATTTCCCTGAGAATGAAGTTGACCTTTTTCTACACACTTCCCTTCTTCCAAGCGGTGCCCTCTTGGTCCATGTGAGCTGCCCCATCTTTTTGCTCGGAGGTCATGAACCACCTGTATCAGCTCTTTACTTAGTATGTGCTGCTATCTTTGTAGAAAGCCCTTTTCTTCTCTGGTTGTCCCTATGCGTTCATGACCATCTCCTTAAGAAGCTACATCCGTCCACTTCCAACCTCATACTACACTAATCCGTGGAGTAGAAGCATGTGTTTCCATCTTTGCAGCACATTCCCAAGGGATTAGCCCTAGCCTGATTGGAGATGCATCATGGCGCCTATCTACAATAGCTTCTCTCTCTCTCTCTCTCTCTCTCTATATATATATATATATATATATATATATATATATATATATATATATATATATATATATATATATATATATATATATATATATATATATATATATATACATAGTTTTTTTCCCACTCGTCTGATTGGCCGGATTTTCCAATCGGACGTCTGCCCATATCGGACGTCTGCCCATATCGGACGTCTGAAATTTTTTTCAGACTTGAGGTCTGGGACGAAACTTTTTTGCATCAATGAGCACTTTTGGGACATTTTTCATAGATCTGAACTTAGTTTAATGTGCAGCAAGCATATTTGAAGGTTCATATAGCTTGCGAAAGGGCTGTTTTTTAGGCTGATACAGCTTAAGGGCTAGATCTGAACAATGAGCACTTTTGGGACATTTTTCATAGATCTGAACTTAGTTTAATGTGCAGCAAGCATATTTGAAGGTTCATATAGCTTGCAAAAGGGTTGTTTTTTAGGCTTACACATGCTACCACATCATATTGCAAACCAGCAAGCTCCTTGGAACTGTTTTCTTCAAAACCCACAAGTAGTACATATAGTTTCTAAATACATTACAAATTATGGAACTATGTACATTATTCAATTTGTATTGTACAATGTATATAACATGTATAAATAATAGTGTATTAAAGGTCCTCTCTCTAATTTTTCCAACCTCTGATTTGTGGTCATGTATGGTATTTTCAACCATACTTTTTCCGTACTTCCGTAACCCGTATGCGTTTGCCGTATGGTTTTCGTATGAAAAAACTATATATATATATATATATATATATATATATATATATATATATATATATATATATATATATATGTATATATATATATATATCTATATATCTATATCTATATCTATATATCTATATATCTATATCTATATCTATATCTATATCTATATATATATATATATATATATATATATATATATATATATATATATATATATATATATATATATATATATATATATATATAGATATAGATATAGATATATATATATAGATATAGATATAGATATATATATAGAGATATAGATATAGATATAGATATAGATATAGATATAGATATAGATATAGATATAGATAGAGAGAGAGAGAGAGAGAGAGAGAGAGAGAGAGAGAGAGAGAGAGAGAGAGAGAGAGAGAGAGAGAGAGAGAGAGAGAGAGAGAGAGAGAGAGAGAGTATTCATTTCACGGTACTATTTGACGACCCGCAGAAGATTTATTATATTACATCTCATGTTGCACGATGTGTCTTATCATTTATGTTTGTATCAATGTTTATGCCCCTAACTACTCTCCGGAAAGAGTTAAGACTTGGAAAAATCTCTTGCAGTCTATTCAACATTGTATGCATCTCCAACTGTGGGCATATATTTTGTTTGTGTGGTGGTTTTAACATGGTTCATATTGATGTTGACTGCACAACTGTTTCCTCCTTACTTTCATCCCAAGAGAACATAATTTGGAAAGATATTTTAGACATGTTTAATTGCAAAGATTTGTGGAGCTTCACTAGGGGGGAGGGGGGATATGTTGAGATATACATTTCCTTCGAGATTGCATAAGAAAGCCATGAACAGGCTAGACAGATGTTATTACTCTCATGTTCATACTCTAAATGCATCTACAATGTGGATTGACGCTACGATGCTTCTATCATACCTTAATCCTTTTGATCTTCGAGATTTGGATTGGAACTCATGTATCCCATATAAACTTCGTAGAATTCCTTTGAGGTTGAATTAGTCCTAGATTCAAACATCTTTATTTAAATCTAAAGTTGGAAATTTGATTCAACAAGTGCTCATATTGAAAATATATGCATGTATGAAATGGGAATTCTTTGTGGTGGATATGCAAAAGGTGATTAGAAATTGTGGTAAACACTTCTCTCACATTCTTAACTCTGCTAAAACTGAAGCCAAGAAGGTTTTTTTCTTCGTAACTAAGGTGGATTTTGGGGACTCTCTGGAAAAGAGTATACTCATCTATATGATGCATACAGATCCTTGCAACTAATTAAAAATAATGTTATCCATTCTTCTAAAGTGAAAGCTAGATTTGTGGAGGTAAATGACCTTTTGGCAAATTCGAGATTTTTCTTTGATTTCCTACATGCTAAGCATCTTAAAGATGTAATTTCCTTGCTTGAAGTAGATGGATTATCCCTTCGTGATGGGAATTCCATAGCTTCGGTTTGCATAGAACACTTTAAAGATATGTTTGCATCTTCATACAAGACAGGTGATGCATGGTTTGCTTCTCTCTAGGAATCGCTTGCTTACACTCCGCAAGTTCTTGATTCACGCATGGCTACTACTTGTGGAAAGAGTATATCTAAAGAGGAAGTTTTTATGGCTCTTCAATCCCTCAAGAGTGGAAAAGTGCGAGGAATGGATGTATCACAAAGGAGTTTGTGGTGCCCCTTTGGCCCTCTCTTAAAACCCTAATTTTGAATGTCTGTAATGAAATATGGAGTGATCAAAAGATATGCCTATAATGGGTGATTGGTACTATCCAACTTATCCTCGACAACCAACATACAGAATACATCATTGCTTTCAACCATGGCCACTGACTAAAATACCTTTATGTAGAAAAATGACTATCTCAAAAAGTTGAATAGAACTACTCTGTTCAGTTCTACTAAACCTGTAGTAGACTTTGAGATGCTTACAGTGACAAACCGAAACTTGTATATATGTTTGGTACAAAAAGACGAAATTGCTTGCATGAGCGCTCCAATAGTGTGTTCGGAGCCAAAAACGAGCTCAAATCGTGCTTTTGACACCACATAGCGAAGCTATTTTCAACTCCTAATTGCCTTGAGTATGCTCACCAATTTTCATGTGATTCTGAGACTGTGACCGGAGAGGTGTCGTCGACGCCCTAGATGAAGCGGAGACGTGCTTTGATACCAATTTTTGGAGTTTGAGGTCTGCAGAAGCACGTGAACAACACAAGCAGAAGAAGCTTGAGCACAACACACAATACTGCATGTATTACCAAGAGAACGTACAAAGATAAGTAACCCGTTAGGGTTATAGGCATAGTAGGACCGGACCGTGATTTTTTCCCAAAAATAAAAATCTTTTAAATCGTAAAACGATTTAAATCGTTTTAAACGATTTTTATATTATAAAGAACAATTTTTTTCTTTTTTAGAGTTCATTAAAAAATAATAAAAAATAAAAATAAAAATTTCTTTGGAGTTCATATACCTAACTCATAACGTTTGCGAATGGTTTCTTTGGAGTTCCAGTTTGCTGATTTTCTTGTTTTCACATACCTTGAGCTTCTACAGCTGAAAATTGTCCATTCCATTGTCACTTGAGCTTTAAACTTTGACCCTTCATTTTGATGATTCCTATGGATTCGACGATTCCATTATCCATAATACACATACAGTGTAC
>CM035431.1:90737214-90882214 GCA_020310875.1 Ceratopteris richardii | reverse complement strand
GTCAAAATAACCCTCTGTTTTCAGTTCTTAAAATGATAATGAGCATATCCATAATCTAGTTACCAGACAATTTTTGAACTGACCATCATGAAGCCTTCGTGTTTATGGAAAATCAATTTGCATGTATGCATCATTGCATGATGCATGCATGCATGAATGCATTTTTCATTGTAAAATTTGAATTGTATGTTATATGATATATGATGGATCCATCATTCTTAACTTTATGGTGAGATTTCTTGCATTGCAAGAAGAAAATTGTGGTGATATCACTTTTTCATCTACTTACACCATTGTGGAGAGCCATGCACTTAGAGGATATTGATGAGGATGTTTGTAATGATGGTGATGAGGATGATGATGATGATGACGATGATGATTTATAACAGATGCATCACTCTAGTCTATCATGTTTCAATTGTGAGTTATGGCTCCTCTATGGCATATGTAATGATGGTATTTGGTTTTGGTATTTGCTATCTATAAATCATACATAGTATGGGTTTGATCTTTGCTAGTTGTTATTTCTTTTCTACCATTAATATTTTTGGGAGGGAAGTGAAAACTTTAGGTAACGTCAGATACCGTCAGAAACTTTTTACCTTACCCGTCATACGTCAGCTAAACATCAGAAGTCAGAAGTCAGAAACTGGTCAGTAACAACTATGTGTGTATGTATGTATGTATGTATGTATGTATGTATGTCTGTGTGTGTGTGTGTGTATGTGCATGCATGCATGCCACATGGGCGTGGTTGTGGGTGTGTGTGCGTATGCATGCATGTATGTAATTGTATACTAAGTGTCGTTTTTGTTATCAATGTAAGAGTTTCTCTTTTTCAAGTAGGAATTTGTAAGTTTTTGACGAAGATTCTGCTATACTGAAAATTTAAGTATCCTTGCTTTAAAATGATATCTGTAAGTATTCAATTAATTTCGCATTAGGAAAATGTTCTCTTTGCAATATAATAATTCATCAGCATGGAATTCATGTTTGTGCAGCCTCAATGAGTTTCATAGAAGGCAAAGGCGCTTTAACAGCTTGCACAGCTATTTAGTGGTGGCATTAGAGTCGGTACCTCAATTTATTTTGCAATCCTTTGTTGCCTGGATTCTGGGGCAACATGTTAGGGGCTCAGATGACCCTGATCTACAAGAACAGCTGGTTCCCAAAACTCTCTTGATTTCAATATTGTTCTCCTTCGTTTCAGCCATATACAATGCAGTTGCCATGTATTTCTGCATGGACAGTGATCACACTCCATTGATCAACAGGTTGTGCATGTCATTTTGGTGAGACATCTATAAATGAGCTTGTATTGATTTGCCACAGTTAAGATATCTGTCTTAGAGTTCCTGCACATTTTTCCATTGCAGGATTGGAAATAGGTAATTTCGATGTTAGAACATGGAGTATGTTCATTATGGCAGCATGATACAGATTCAGTACTCACATTTCCATTAAGTGTCTTCCTTTTCAATGAACTAGTGGTCTCGTTTCCTGTGCGGTTATACATAGGCATTATCAACGTGGTCTAGAAAAGAGTACATGTGCGAAGCTTGTGCAGGCGATTGGGTTGACTGTGGTGATAAAATCGACTGGGCCAAGTTATGTTCTTACTTTAATACGGAAATCTAAGGCCTATCTCATTTGTAGTACGATTGTAAACAAATTAGGCAAGCTTTCATGCCCACTATTTGTATTTCTCTGGCATAGGGGATTTAGATCACCATGCAACCGTAGCCTGAAGGCAGAAGGAACGGTGCATATCATGAACAGATATCTGACTTGCACGGTTATCAAAGCAACATTACTTGTGTCGTTCGTTGTGTCTGCCCTCACGGTCTTCACCATCATTTGGGTTTATAGAGACGAGGTTAACAGCAATCTACCTAAGACGTTATAAGATATTTTGTGTTAGAAACATAGTAGCCGCCCTCTTGGGTGCAGGATTCCTGCGAGATCTCATAGCTTCATTTCAAGTACACAAGCAATGCAGCCTAATTACTTACGAGATATTCTGTATGAGAAACACGGTAGCCTTCCTCTTGAGTGCGGGATTGCGACGAGATCGCGTACTCTCACTTCAAGTGCTCAAGTTATGAAAGTCGCACAGGAACCTATTGTTCAAACATTTCATTTTTCTGTTAATATTTTTTTATTGTTAAGAGATTTAAATAGACATAACGGACAATCGTATTGCAAACGGTTAACTATAAACATACATGTTTGTTCTCTCATGAAAAAATTGGTTTACATATATTTGATACACTTTTCACATCATTAAATCTCCTCAAACTCAAGAAGAGCTACTACAAACATGAGTAACTAAGAATGGACCTACAAAATCAGATCAACATGAAATAAATGTTATATAACAAGTAATTTTTTTAGTTACTTAATCTTCCTCAAAATAGACATATTTGTGTATGAGTAAATATTTTGTGAAGATGCTGAAGAATTTCTCTCTTGTTTTGATGTGGATCAACTCCATTTCTCCTTCATCGTGTTCTTATGCACAAAGTGATAATGAACTTCAATATGCCTTGATTTCGTTAATAAACTCGTTTTTTTGCTAAGATGATGTTGATGATATTGTCATACTAGATGATTATCCATGTCATTGAGTAGGTATTTCAACCATTGTATTCTACGTACATTTCATTAAATTTAGATATCTTTAGCATCTAGGGTGGATAATCCAATAGTCAATTGGTTTTTATTACTCCACGAAATGAATATGCTTTCGAAAAAAAATGCATATCTATTATCTGTTTTGATCATTCACATTTCCAACCTAATTTGCATATAAGTATCCAAATATATAGGGCTGAAATTTCTTTCATAGAGTAGATCATATGTGGAATAACTTTGATGAGCATCCTTTTTCTAGATGAGAAAGATGAATGACATACTAGACTCATGAGCATAGATCCCAAGAAGATCTAATGTGAAAGATTCCGATAGCTTCTCCTCCTAGCTTTGCAATATCACCAAAATAACTCTCTCTCTCTCTCTCTCTCTCTCTCTCTCTCTCTCCCTCTCCATGTGGATGCATTCATGATTGCCACTTGGCACTTATGTGGGAGTCGTTTAAGTGAGAGGAGGCTCAAAATTCCCTCTCCATATGACATTTTCTTCCCTTTAGATCCATTTTTTTCCTCAGAAGTGGCATTGGAAGGCATACTTTCTTCCCACTTAGAGGGCTCCTACATAAGTGCAAATTGGCACTCATGCATGAGTGCCACTTGTCACTTATGTAGAACTCCTCTAAGTGAAAGGAGGTTCACACCCTCCTTTCCATATGAAATTTCCTTTCTCTTCTATTTTTTTCCTCAAAAATGGTAGCTGGAAGGCATAAGTGAGAAAAAGGAAGTACGTGGTAATTGCTTCCAATGAAACCCATGTATCCTAAGTACGTGGTCATCTCTCCGTGATGTTTCCTGCATCCTTTGCCAGGGGCTAACACTCCAATGTAGCACTATCCTCTAAATTGTCTTTCTAGTTTACCAAGCACTCTTCATATAAGTGACTCCTTATTTGTTTCTCTTGAGTGTGTAGTATTCTCTTAGGCTCATGTGAAATAGATTGACTAGAAGTTGGCTCTTTCATCTCACTATCTAGAATGAGGTTGGTAGATTCAGTTATCTATCTATTAAGCTAGCTCACATGGAAAATCGGATGGATCTGGCTTCTGTTTGATAGTTGGAGCTAGTAAGGCCTCTTTCCTATTATCTTAACCTATTATCTTAAGTATCGAAAATGGTCCACAATACCTAAGACATAGTTTTGTACAAGATCTCCTCTTTAGAGCTCTTAATTTGAACCCGTACATAATCATAAATGGACTAAACCTAGTGGAGGAGTGCTTGGCACTATTATATGCAAACTCTACCATAGGTAAGTATTCTTCCCAATTAATTTTCCATCCATTCACATATGCTCATAGCATATCCTCAAGGGTTTGGTTAACCCTTTCAGTTTAACCATCTATCTATGGACATGGATTGTACTCATGCTAAGTTTAGCGTCCAAACTTTTGAAGGCCACTCTCCAAAAGTGGCTAGTAAAATTCCCATCTTGATCTAAAACAATGTCTAAATGAAGCCCATATAGTTGATTTAGGTTATCTAAAAATAATCCATGATTACCTAGATTGAGATGTACCCTCTTTGTATCTTAGATAATTCTAGTATGAAATCCATGGAGATACATTTCTCGTTCCCATCAGAAACATCTTGGAAATATCCAATGGGTGGAGAAGACCTCACATCCTCAACCTTTCAGCTTTATTGATTTGGCATTTAATACATTTAAGCACATACTCCAGGATGTCCTTATGAAGTCCATACCAATAAAACTGCCGCTTAACAAGCTCATATGTTTTGTTAACTCCATAGTGTCTTGCATAGGTGTTCATGACACTTATGTAAAATATGTTGTCTCATCTATAAGTCTCTTCGAACACATACCTTAACTTTATGCAATAAATATATATAATGGAATTTATAATTCTTTCACTTTAATCCGTTTTGAGTACTCACTATTTCTCCATCCTTATTGGATGCTTGTACATTTGGATCCCCTTTCTTAATGGCTTCCAATATCTCGGAATATGCAAGATGAAGCCTACATTTCCCTCTAGTCGACTCAAGTAGCTCACTCCTGATATGAGTAAAATTGAGCATAGGCATGAGACTAAGTGAATTAGTTATCACGTTAAACTTTCCCATCCTATATCTAAGCGCATACTCAAATTCTTGAAGAGTCTTTGCCCATCGGACCTTATGATCTTTAAGGCCTGTTTGATTAGAGAGACAATGAATGCTTTCTTGATCAACACTGTCATGAATTTGAAACCATATAGATAATGATGCCACTTCGTCAAAGCATGGACAATTGCATATCACTCCTCATAGATAGAGTAGTTCTTTTGAGTGAGCTCTAGTTTCTTGCTCTCAAAAGCCACCAGTCAAACATCTTATACTAAAATTGCTTCTATAACAAAAACATTCGTACCAATTTCAACCACAAAGGGTATGATTGGGATTCGATATATGCAAAAGTGGAGCCATAGTGATTGTCGCCTTCAACTTTTCCATACTTTGCTTCTGTTCTCCTGCCCAATGAAAGGCTTTCGATTTCTCTTTAAGTTGTTCTATCATGTACATAGTGATATGAGCATAATTTCTAATGAATCTTTGATAGAGGCCTCACAAACCTAGGAAGATCTCAAGATCTTCTTGGTTTATAGGATGTGCCCATTCCATAATAGCTTATACTTTGTCAGGATCCATCTGGATCCTGACTTGGGAGGCTATATGTCCAAGATACCTAACTTTTTGTTTTGGAAAATTCACACTTTTACTCTTTTACAAAGAGCAAATTCTTTTGTAACACATGGAATACTCTATGTAATTGTTCCAAGTGTTCTTCTTTTGGCATATTATAGATTAGAATATCATTCATAAAATCTACAAAAAACTGCCTTAGAAATTCTTGTAAAACACTATTCATGGGTTTCATGGATGTGGCTCGAGCATTGGTGAGACCAAACAATAGCATAGAAAACTCGTAGTATCCATATCTAGTTCTGAAGAAAATTTTAGGGACATCCCCTACTTTGATCCTAATCTAAGATCAAGCTTGATAGAATATGATGCAACTAACCAAATAAGTCTTCCAACCTAGGCGTCATAAACCTATTCTTGATTGTTACCTTGTTTACTATTTTAGAATCTATGAAAAGTTCCATAGAGCCATCCTTATTCTTCACGAGGAAGATTGACAATTACTAGGCCTAATGAAGTCTTCATCTAAATAAAATTGGATTTTCTTCTCTACTTCTTGATTCTTTGAAGCACTAATCCTATAAGGTGGCTTACAAATAGGGTTAACTTTAGTGACTATGTCTATGCCATGTTTATTGTCCCCTCTCTTTGGTGATAGTCCTCTTAGAAGATCAATGGGAAAAACATCTTCTTTGAATTCAAAAATTGAATCCTTATATCTTTCCACAACACTCTCTTGCAAAAGTGCATAATAAAAAGGCATATCTTTAATTACATTGAATTTATGAGTATATATATTAGATGAACTATATATGCAGTGATCCAAATCATAACTATACAAAAGAAACATCTCTTGTACACGATGAAACTCAAATAAACTATCTAACTCTAAAGACAAAATGAGAGGTGCACTATGTGCATCTCTCTCTTCTTAAACATAAAATATAGTTCCATTTTTAATAAATTTAAGTGTGTTGTTTTGATAGCTATATTTAAGTGTCTCCCGATTCGCATAATCACTCTCTACCCATACTAAGTCTATCTTCTCCATATTCATGATATGAAAGTCCACATGATCTGTGAATCCTTGGATGTGGACCTCTAGATTGGACAATGTACTATACCACATTCTCTTATCCTCATCTTGCATCATAGGTACTATGTATTTATGTGCACTAGGCTAGCACCATAGATACTATGTATTTATGTGCACTAGGCTTTTGGGGAGTCTTTAATTTCTTTATTAGAGCATAGTTTATGAAATTATGAGTGATGAAATCATGTATTATGACTCTCACGTTGTTCTAATATACACTATCATGTATTTTAACAAGGTCATGTGGTCAAAATTGCAATGAATATGTCAACTTTTTTGCACTCATCAAGACCCGTACTAGTACCAAGTTCTTTTTTCTCTTTCCCCCATGTATCGAGTAGTTCCACTATGCATGGTTAGGAGATGAGAACCTAAAGTACAAGTTCTTCTTTGTGGTTTTTTTCATATTTCTCTCTAGGTAGTCTAGGCCCTTTTGGTTCTATTTCTTTATAAATAATTTGTATTTTCCCTTGACTATCCATTGTTTGAATTTAGTAGTACTAACATGTTTGAGGGGCTTATCGGTTTGCATAGGAGTATGCTAAGGATGGTTGTGGTCCTTATAAATCTATGCAAATTTGACTTCCTCCTCAAATTTCTTTGGTGTATTTCTTATCACGTTTCTCTTTATGGTTTTATCTAAGCCTCTCACAAATGTCCTAGTCTTTTGAACGTCACCAAGATCTTTCAAATTAACGATTATCTCTCCACAGAGAATGAAAAAGAATGAGAGAATAGTATCTTCCCAAGTTTATTAATGCATTCATATAAGCTCATTCATTGGATTTTCTTATCCCATTCCAAGTATCACATCCAAAAATACATGTGTATATAATTGTGCCCCCAACATTTCTCTATAATACCTCCAAGCTCCTTCAAAAATGAAAGAGAAACTTAAATTTGGCATCGAAGAAACTTGAATTAGCTTTTGAAGGGGGGATTTGCTTCTTTTTTCTCCTATCCACATAGAAGGCTCAGGAGCAAGTTGATAAATCCTATAGACGATGTCTTAGTGACAAACTTGGACTCCATATAGCACTTCTTCATATAGGTACTCTTGTTGACACATGATTGCTCCTACTTCATCTACATTTGTATCCGAATGAGTGCATCTCCATTTTGTATCCAGGAGGCACTCCATTTCTAGTCTATTTCCATTTTATAGTGTATTTCCTTTGTATTTCGGTACCTTGCCATGTGCTTCTACTAGTTGTATTCATTCTCCTTTCAGGAGACTTATCCCACATATGATGTACTTTTGAGAGCCCCTCCCAAATCTACATAAGGAGGGTCTCTCCCCTCATTTGTACTTGGTTAGAAGCTTGAGGAGCCTACTCCATGCTCTTGGCAAGCTCATTTCTAATCCACATGAGTTTACCCATTTGATGGTCTACTCATTTTGTGTCTCACACATTCTTTGTTTTGTGAGAGTACTTTACTTTTCATTTTGCTTCCGCATGTGTACTCTCTACATGGTATGAGAGCTTTAGGTGGAGGTCTTGGTGGTGATTTTGGTGGCGGTGGTGCTTTATTTTGGTGGTGTGCTTTCTCCTCATAGAGGAAAGCCTCTTGCTATCAATTTTTGGGTTCCATTTTACCCATTTGCCCACCCACCCACCCTTTCTTCTTCATCAGTTTTTCCACGCTTTACCCCTTCCACCCAGCCCGTTTAGTGTGAGCATCTTTGTTGGTTTACTTTATGTAT
The DNA here is from genome assembly GCA_020310875.1 of Ceratopteris richardii. Taxonomy (NCBI): domain Eukaryota; kingdom Viridiplantae; phylum Streptophyta; class Polypodiopsida; order Polypodiales; family Pteridaceae; genus Ceratopteris; species Ceratopteris richardii. The sequence continues at coordinate 90,874,122 of CM035431.1, read as the reverse complement.
GTGGATATCACAAGGAGCTTATAACTCAGTTATTTTGAAGTGTTTATGAACACTTTGTGTGGCATTTCCATATTTTGATGCTATCGAACTCTGTACTGGTTCGAAACACTTCCGAAACTTGTTCCTGCAGCAGATTCTCAGGCAAGGCAATGGGTCAAGAACTTTGCGTGGGAGATAGAAGGAACCATCCTGGAGAAAGTCTGGTTAATCACTAATTAATTAGTGGCGACTTCGTGCGAGCAGATCAATGGACATCATCGCTGCTTAGTGGAAGGAGATGCCAACTCCCTAGGCTGCATAGGTAAGGTCGTCATCTACCCCATTGCAGCTAGCCAGCAGATTCGAAGCACAAGATTGTCTGCAGCACGTACCTACTGCATGATCCGATCTTGCCTACAACAACACAGTAGCTTGTGGACATGGAACAGAAAACCATTGAATGTACTTGTGTGTTTCTTTGCACACTCATGCCATAGCCCGAGCTACAAAAATTGTTTTCATCTCAAACTCCAAGCTCCACTTCATCTGCATAGCAGCAAAGAATGAACAGAACAAAGCTCGAAAGGTGAGGAAGGGGAAGGAGGAAGGCAACGAAGAAAAGCGTCTGAGAGAAAGAGCAGAGAGCGTAGAGCTCTCATCTCTGCAGCGTACAGAGCACACATGCTTTGACATCCTGAAGCATTGATAAGAGCACGCAAAAGTCCAGGCAGCTAATCTACTCCATCGATATTGCACGCATATAGAGTGTGTGAGAAAGAGAAAGAGAACCTTGTTCTCTTGCATACGCCATAGTCACATAGTGAGCAAACGAATTAGCTTTTGGGTTTCTCCACATAGCGTAGAGCTCTTTGTGAGTGGAGCAGAGAGTCAAGCTCTGCCTTCCAATCCATCAATTGTTTATCTTGCGATACCACAGTGGAGCACGACGACTACACGAGATCATTAGCCTCAAGACGTCTGTGAACAACCTCTACAGAGAGTGAATACTGCCAGAACCATTTTCAACAAACTCATCTATGCATGCTATTTTTAGTTAAATCCTTTAATCTTCATGGCAGACTTACATTCCATTTTGGTAAAGCGGCACTGTCAAAATGCGGATCAATGACATCATCGTTGACGTTCTCGCATTGCACCTTGAATTCCTTGTTTCATGAAGTATAGGCATCCATGTATAACCCTCACTACCCTCACGTGATTTCATAAGATCATTTTTATAAAATTGTTTGCAAAATTTTGTAATTTGTCTTATCTCTAATGGTTTATCGTTGTATGATTTGAAGGGCATTTTAACTTTCATTTGAAGCCACCTTATGAAGGATCATATTGTACTCAAGGGTAATTTATAAACAAACCTATCACTTAGGGATCTTGTTCCCTTCACAAAGGTGCAACCATCACCATTTGACTCATCCTTCCCTTCTTTTAGGCAAAAGTTACTTTGTAATCTAGGGTATCCATTCTTTATTTTGGCATACTCAAGGCACTAAGTGCCTCCCTCTTTGTACGCTCAAGAATATAAGAAGAAGAAACTTTTGTGTGTGTAGGTGTGGGGTGGAGGCTAGTCTAAACCCACCCACCAAACTCTCTCCAAGTGTCTAAGCCTACTCTAAGGCTCCATTGGTGTACATCGGGCTAATCTAAGCCCCCTCCTCTCGCATCGACTTATCTTGGTGTTGTACAAAGCCCCCCCCCCCCTCCCCAATAATTTTAAGTGTGGTGTCCAGTTGTTCATTTCAAGCTTTGCAATTATTTTGAAGCGGTATTTTTGGCAAGTGTATTTGATAGTGTTTCTAAACACTTTATCCTCAAAGCTTTGTAATGACCAAAGGTGAAGGTAGTTCATTATCTATGGCTAATTTCTTACCTTTTATCTTCTAGTAGATGACCACTCTCGCCATATTTGGGTATACTTTTTGAAGTCAAAGGCAGACACATTCTCTAAGTTTCAAACTTGGATCAAGGAAGTTGAGAATGAAGCTTCAACTAAAGTTAAAACCATCAGATTAGATGGAGGTGGTGAGTTTATCAATCATGACTTTGATAACTTTCTCAACCAAAAAGGGATCAAAAGACAAGTCACTCAGCCTCATATTCCATCCTAGAATGGAGTAGCTGAAAGAAAGATACGCAGTGTGATGGAAATGGCAAGAACTATGCTTCATCACAAGGATCTACCCTACAAGTTCTGGGCAGAAGCCATGCATACTGCCGTTCACATTCTTAATCGAGGATTTACAAGTGCATTATACAACAAAACACCCTTCGCAGCATACTATGGAAGAAAACCAAATGTGAATTACTTTCAAGTGTGTGGTAGTGAAGCTTTTGTCCATGTACCAAAAGAAGATATAAACAAGCTACAATCAAAGTCCAAGAAACACATATTCATAGGGTATAGTGACCAATCAAAGGCATACTGTCTATATGATATGGAAAACCACTCCATCACCATTTCAAAGGATGTGATCTTCAATGAAGCTTCCTCATACTCAAGAAAAGATTCAAGTACAAGTCTTAGTCCACCTATCTACACTTCAGAGGGGGACTCAGTATTTCCAAACTCCAACTCAGAAGCCAGTACTTCACAACAACCACGCCGATCTCAAAGGCTTCTTGATAAGAGACAACGCGAACAAAGTCATTATGTTAATTATTCTCTAATGCACCAAATTCAGCAAATTCTAGAGCCATCCAACTACAAAGAAGCTCAAGGCCAACCTGAGTGGGAAGCAGCTATGAAAGAGGAACTGGATGCAATAGCAAAGAACAAGATTTGGATATTAGTTCCCAAACCAACCAACCATCAAGTCATACGAGTCAAGTGGATATACAAAGTCAAATACAAGTCTGATGGCACTCTAGATAAATATAAGGCATGATTAGTCGCTAAGTGATACAAGAAAAACATGGCATTGACTATGAAGAAACCTTTGCTCCTACTACAAGATTCACAACCAAAAGAATCATCTTAGCACTAAGTGCTCACTTTAAGTGGACAATTTACCAACTGAACGTCAAAAGTGCATTCCTCAATGGAAATCTTCAAGAAGAAGTATATGTTGAACAACCTGAAGGCTTCAAGATCAAAGGCAAAGAAGATCAAGTCTACAAGCTTCACAAGGCACTTTATGGACTTAAGCAAGCTCCCAGGGCCTGGTATGAAAAGATTCACAAGTTCTTTGAAGAAAAGGGATTTCACAGAAGCAATGTTGATGCTAATCTCTATATCTATCAAAAGAAGTCTTTAGTAGCCATCATCATTCTCTATGTAGATGACTTGATCTTGATAGGCTCAGACAAAGAACGCATCCAGTTTATCATTACACAGCTTCACCTTGAGGACTCTATGACTGATCTTGGATTACTACAATACTTCTTGGGTATGGAAGCTTGACAAACAAAAGAAGGTATATTCCTATCACAAAAGAAATACTGCTCTGATCTACTTTCCAGATATAACATGGACGAGTGTCGCTCAATTTCTACACCACTTGATCCAAGCATCAAGCTTACACTGGAAGACTCATCATCACTTGTGGATGTGCATACCTATCCATAGCTTGTTGGTTCATTACTCTATCTTGCCAACACTAGACCAGATATTTCTTATGCAGTTGGTATACTCAGTCAGTTTGCACATCAACCTCGTTAGACTCATTAGGATGCTGCTCAAAGACTACTTCAATACCTTGCCCTCACCTGACATCATGGTCTTTGGTATAGAGGGGGCATCGAACTCATCGGATATTTAGATTCTGATTGGGTTGGTGATCCTGATTCTCGACAGTCTACTTCTAGGTATATATTCTTGCTTGGCTCAGGACCTATCTCTTGGGCAAGTAAGAAGCAGCCTACAATTGCTCTATCATCCATAGAGGCCGAGTACCGAGCATCGAGATTTGCAGCATGTGAAGCCATCTGGCTTCGATGTTTATTATCTAACATTGGTGTTTTGCAGGATACTCTGACATGTATTTGCACGGACAGCCAGTTAGCCTTGACCATCGCCAAGAATCCAGTGTTCCATGCTCGCACGAAGCACATCGAGATCCAGTACCACTTCATCCGCGAGAAGCTCATATCTCAGGAGATTGCTCTGGACCAATGTACCTCTCAGGAGAACCTGGCAGACATGTTCATGAAGGCTCTACCTCCGGTTCTGCTTCAGCGCTTGGTGGACCTCTACAGCATTCAGTCGCTCCAAAATGGAGCTGCAGAGGGGGTGTTGACGACATGATTGCTCCTACTTCATCTACATTTGTATCCACATGAGTGCATCTCCATTTTGTATCCAGAAGGCACTCCATTTCTAGTCTATTTCCATTTTATTTTGTATTTCCTTTGTATTTGGGTACCTTGCCATGTGCTTCTACCAGTTGTATTCATTCTCCTTTCAGGAGACTTATCCCACATATGATGTACTTTTGAGAGCCCCTCCCAAATCTATATAAGGAGGGCCTCTCCCCTCATTTGTACTTGGTTAGAAGCTTGATGAGCCTACTCCATGCTCTTGGCAAGCTCATTTCTAATCCACATGAGTGTACCCATTTCATGGTCTACTCATTTTGTGTCTCACACATTCTTTGTTTTGTGAGAGTACTTTACTTTTCATTTTTCTTCTGCATGTGTACTCTCTACAAATCTCACCTTGGAGAGGGAGAAGAGAGAGTGGGAGGCCTCAAAGGTAAACATTGGCTATCCTTGGTCCTGGTTATTGTTTCATCTTCCACTTTGGAAGCCTTTGCCTTGGCTCTTCCTCTCCCACAATCGAATACTAGCTTAGAACCAACTTTTCCTTTGGAGTTTGAGTCTTCACCAAGGTTCTTTTCTTCAACTTCAACATGGATACAAGATTAACAAAATTTAGAATATTCTTCTTGGTCTAAATAGAAGTTCTGAATTGCTTATATGTAGCTCCTAAATTATGAAGGCACACTTCAACCTTATCCTGATCATCTACATTGACGTAAATAGATGCAAGGGACTCACATATGCTTTTGATTTTTAAGGTGTAGCACTTACCGAAATGCTCTTTTTCTCGAGTGCATGAAACTCATTGTTAGGTTGTAATTTTTGTGCCTTTGTATTGGTCTCATACAATGTAATCAAACTATTTTGATCTTCTTTTGAAGTTTTGGAATCTTGTATGTGCCCAATCATACTATTTTGTATGTTAACCGACAACCAATACACATGCTTCTTGATTCCACTCTTCATATGCTCTTAACTAGTCTGCAATTCGATTTCTCTTTGCTAACTGTGGAGGGTTTTCATGGTCTCCTTTGATGTACTTTCAGTAGCCTTTTCCCATCAAGAAATTCATCATTCTGAATCTCCAAGCATGAAAGTTGTTCATGTCTAGTTTTTCACTTATAAGTTGACTCATTTAATTAGCATTTTCCATTTTTTGCAGCAATTTATATTACTATGAAAACACTAGAAGTAGGACCTTTGCTTGAACATTATCACACTACAACTTAACGATTTGATCTCATAAAAATAGAGTTTTTATGCATCAACAGTACATAGAATCATGTGAAATTTTGGATATGAAGTATGTGGGAGCTCTCTACAACCACAGTGGCTTTGATACCATGTCATGAGAAAGGAGATAAATAAGAGAGCTCTCACACACTCTCACACACAAAGAGATTAGCACACAAAAATTGAGGCAAGGAAGTATGGTTTTATTCTACTTCTTGTATTACATAAAGAGAATAAAAAATATGACCTAATACAACAATACAACCAGTACAATATAGAAAGAAAAATCATGAAGAAATCCCTAATGTCTGTGAAATGAGTGAGTTCCCAAGAACCAAATGTGCCATAACTCTTGGTAGATAAATCTGGTGAAGCTCACTAAAAGTGTCCCTAACATATATCGGTGTAACCACTATACATATCAAGGAGATGAAAAAGTGATAAATGTCATCCTCGATTATCACATGTTGAGTTTGATATCTCAAGAACTAATAGATGAGATCCATTTATATTTTCCCTTTTGACTAGCTAAGAAATCTTGATGTGCAACATTCATAATTGACTTTTTTTGCATGGAATAGACTTTGTCCAACAAAATAAAGATCAACTCCTCAAATGTTAAAGCATTTGAATTTCCTTTCCTTATCAACCAAAGACTAGATGTGAAACTCTGATATGAATATGGAAGAACATTAAGAACAATTTGCACAAGTTAAGTTTTTGACAAGATTTCATCAGCAAAAATCAACTTCTCCTTCAAATCTTTGATCTTTATCAAAAAAACGTCATAAAATCTTCTTCATATGCTTTAAGGGAAGCAACATGGTCCTCGTTTCTTGCTTGGTATAATGTTGTAAGAGTGTCCCAAGAATCTTTTGTTGTCTTGCAAGATTAAATATGAAGAATAATGGCACGTTTGACAAACAAAGCTATCAATGCATATGCATATGCATCTCTGTCATCCCAACAAATTTTCTCTGCAATAGGTGTAGCAAGAACCATAGCACGACCAGGAAATTGAAGATGATCATCGTCAAAACCATCTACATCAACTTCACTAACTATATTAGCAGATGTAGTAGGATGTTTTTCAACATTTTTCACAATATTCCATAGCCCTTTTGCTACCAATACATGATGCATCATACATGTCCACAATGGGCTATTAGTACTATCCAACTTATAATCAAGAACCAACATATAAAATGCATCATTGCTTTCAACCATGGCTAGTGACTAAATACTATGATCCAAAAAATTGACTATATCCCAAAAAGTAGAACAAAAAACACCCTCTCAAGATTTGCCAAATTTGTAGCAAAATTTGAGGACCGAAACATGTATATATATTTGGAACAAATGGGAAAAGTTACCTTATACAATCACTATTATAGTTCATTCAAAAACCAATACGAGCTCAAACCGAAATTTTGACGCTAGATAGCAAAGTTATTTTGTATTCCTAATTGCTTTAAGACTGTGACTAGTGGGGTATCAACGATGCCTTAAATGAAGCGATGAATTACTATGATACCAATTGTTGGAGATCAAGATCTATAGAGGCATACAAATAGCACAAGGAGGAATAAGAAGCTTGGATAACAACACAATACAAAATGTATTACCAAGTGGATGTTCAAAGATGAGTGACCTATTCGAATTATAGGTATACATATAAGGGGGGGGGACCTTCTAAAGAGGAAAAAAAGTGCCCTAACAGCCCTAAGTGTGTTGACACACATCACTACCAAAATATATTAATAATCTATACAATCTTCAAGAAACCCACACTTTTTTTTAATCGAGTTATAGTCATTCTTCATGGTCGAGAACAACTAGGTGTTTGGTATGTTGATTCTCGATCAATGTGTTTGGTATGCACATTGATAGTGAGAACCAAGGGGCACGGAATTGCTCCTCTCTCTTCTCCCTTTAGAGTTGAAGGAGCCATGAAGAGCCATGTTCCATTTATTCTGATGAATAATAAAAACATATTGAATATAGTCTGTTTATTCGAGGATTTGTGAATAAGAAAATCAGAGGTCTTCTCTTTTTGGATCAATTTTTTTTTATTCAAAGCACGTTTGATTGGAAAGCATTTTCAAAGAAAAGAAAATATTTTTTCATTCGATCAAAAAGTCTCATTTAGTCTATGCATCTTAGCAAAGTCATAGAGCTATATTGTACAACATAGCATTTATAGAGAACATAGCATTTATGTATTGTTTTCTTTTAATTTTTTTTCTTTTATGTTCTTATGTTTATTATGTATCATGCATATGTTATGATTGCATCTCATACACGTATGATTTGTATCCATGTGATTGTTATTTTGTTATTTATGTTTTTAACCATTGTATGTATCTTGTATACTTTGATTACTTAAATTTTAAAATAAACCTACAATGATTGTCTGACTTACTACATCGATTCTTACTCTCACAATAGTATAGGGTTATCAGCACTAGATCTATTAAGATTGTTTGAATTGCCACCTCAATTCCTACTCTCTCAATACTATAGGGAGTGTATAGGGACCATTGTGGTTGTCTGATTCTTTGAATCTTAATCTCACAATAGTCACATAGATTCACATGAGCATAACATACATAGTACATGATGTATAAAAACTATTGTGATTGTCTGATTCTTTGATTCTTACTTTCAGAATAGTTATATACATTCATTTGACTAGAATCATACATAGTATAGGAAGTGTATATGAACTATTATGAATGTTTGATTCTTGGACTCTTACATTCTTAATAGTTACATAGGTTCACTTCAAGATTCTAACGATACTTTCTATTTATGTATCCATCTACTTATTTGTTGATATATTTAGGTAGTGATATGTGTGAACACACTAGGACCGTCAATGCACTTTTTTCCCTCTTTAGGAAGTTTTCTTTTTGCTCAGCTTGTATATATGCCTATAGCCCTAATGGGTTACTTATCTTTGTACATTCTAGTGGTAATACATTCAATATTGTGTGTTGTGCTCCATCCTTCTTCTTCTTCCCTATGCTACTCGCATGCCAGATGTCTAGCTCCAACAATTGGTATCAGAGCAGGTCACCACTTCATTTAGGGTGCCAAGCATGTGGTGCTTGCTTTAAACCATATAATGCCTTCTTTAACCTGCACACCTAGTTTTCATGCCCTTTCTACACAAACCCATAAAAAAAGGACATGAACAGAACAAAGTTGGAAGTATTTCCTTACTGGTACATAAAATTGATGATTGCTTAATTTACTTCATTTTTTAAATTATTTTTAATTTTCTATGCTAGTGTATTGATATTATCTACGAAGGACTGTAATCATTGAACTAGTTGCTTAATCTATCAATGAAGTTTCATATTGTGTTTTGCATAGTATATTAGTGAGTCCTCTAAATTTACAACCATTAAGCCATTTCGGAGAATCTTGCAATTTTCCAAACCGATTGATATTTTAAGATGATACCTTCTATAATTTTATTTTTCATGAATGCAAGGGTTATTATTTTGCTTCACATAAATGTCTCCTTATTCTATTATTCTGCCTATCTTATTTATTAGTTCATCGATACTATGAGTATTTTTTTGAGCTATATGTTTATGTGACCATGTTTTTGAAGAGATGGAAAACAATAGGGGAAGTCTAGCATAATATTTTCCATAAATGGATTCAATTTACTCCTAGTGTTATTTTTTTATTGGAGAGCCTATTGTGCATTGCCCTAAACCAAACTGCATTATATAAAGTAGTTTTACAATTTTAGTGTCAAGGTACCTAAGATCCTTTAAAGTATTATACAAGTTATGATATTCCTAGTGGTTAGGTCTCATGGATGGGAAGGAGCTCTTCGGTTCAATCCCCATGAATGCATTCGAGATAATGTTTTGCCAAAGACTCTCTAGAGCCTTCTAGAAGCATTCACTTGAATTCATTGGAGTAAATTTGAGTACATTAAGACTCAACTGAAGCCAATATCTACATCTAACATGAATAGACTCCAATTAGAGTCTAGCTATAGTTGCCTTAGAAATTATGGAGATTGCATATGCATGTGTGGACTCCAGAGGTCACCATCTATTCAAAAATATATATAATCGCTCGTTGGAAGGTGAGTGAAATGTCATTCTCTTGTGTGAGCTAGTTAGTTCTAAATTCAAGAAGAAAAGGCCTAAATTTGGCATTTTGTCCTCTTATTTCTCTATAGCACATATTGTATTTCTGCATAAAAAAATCCATCTCAAACTCCTAACATACCAATCCATGAGAAGAATGCACAAGACCAATAGTAGTTCACATTAGCACCCATGCATGCTTGTTGCAAAGAGTTCTACCTATCCAGCCACCCAATTGAGGTGCCTATAGCCCACAATGTAGTGCAATCACCTATCTCCTCCTCTTATGGATTCAAAGAACAAGAAACTTCCATCTTGATTATATACCCTTATCTCCTATAGTTTGCATCCTATATGGGATAATAGCGAATCATTCATGTGCCACACTATAAATTTCTTTCTAGAACATCCTTCCATATGGTTCTTGATTGCATGTTCTCTTGCATATCATCATCTATAGCATCGATCCATATGTATCTCTCTTTCTTAATAGCACTTAAACACGTGCATTTTTTCCTCCAACTATTTATTCCATGCAAAGCCTGTCTAAAGTCCAATCAAGAGCTCCATGTTTATGTTCCTTCACATGCACATGGAATCACTTCTACCTTGGAGAGAGGCATAATAACCATTATATGATGATGATTTTGACCTTGGATATGAAAGATAGAGATTGAATCTTCTTTAGGCAACTATCATGTGAAGAAGATAGAGAGCACAACACCAATGTTTTCCTTCATCTAATACTCTCACTAATATCCCCCATGCACCTCTTTTGGATCCTAGTTTCCTTTTCCATATCCACATGTAAAGCTTGAAGTGAAGGAAGGCAGAACTTCATGAGGATTATGCTAAATCTTTGACATGAGGAACAAGGCTATCTTATTGTACTCGTTCAGGCTCTCATAGTCCCTCTTTTGCATCAGATTGCTATGTTATGGCCGCGTCTAGTCTCTATGATGAGAATGAGCCTGTTTCATTTTAAGAAGCACAAAATTCAAAAAATTGGATGGCTGCTATGCAATCTGAATATGATTCTATAATGAAGAATGGTACTTGGTCTTTATGTGACTTTCCCCTGGGCAAGAAGGCCATTGGCACAAAGATGAAGAATGGTACTTGGTCTTTATGTGACTTGCCTCCGAGCAAGAAGGCCATTGGCACAAAGTGGGTATACAAGCTGAAGCGTAAGCTTGATGGAACAGTTAACAGGTATAAGGCTAGGCTTGTTGCAAAGGGTTATGCATAGGAAAGCAGCATGGATTTTGATGAGACTTTTGCACCTACATGCCGTATGACCATGGTTCCGAGCATCTGTGCACTTGCAACTCATCATGGTTGGAATGTACATCAATTGGACATTAAAACAACATTTCTGAATGGTGAGTTGCATGAAGAAGTGTATGTTTTTTAGCCCCGTGGTTTTATGTAAAAAGGACATGAAAACTAGGTGTGCAGGTTAAAGAAGGCATTATATGGTTTAAAGCAAGCACCCATGCTTGGTATGAAAAGATACATGCCTATCTCATTGCACATGGTTTTGAGAACAATCCAACTGAAAGCACCTTATATGTTAAGTGTGCTAATGATGTGCTTCTGATCATTGTGGTGTATGTTGATGACATGCTGCTCAATGGTCCTCATGATGTCATGCATATTGTTGATTTTAAGGCTGATTTGCATGCCTCATTTGAGATGTCGGACTTGGGGCATTTGCATCACTAATTGGGCATTCATTTTATGCAAGTTGATGGAGGAATGGCTTTGTGTCAATTGAAATATATTGACACATTCTTGTAGCGTTTTGGCCTTGAAGACTGTAAGCCTATTGCCACTCTTATGGAGACAGGTTTACGATTGAATCTTCATGATGCTAAAGATGCATTTGATGCTCTCTATCAGCAGGCTGTTGGATGCTTAATTTACTTATGCATTACTCAGCCAGATATTCAGTTTGCTATCTCACAGATGAGAAAGTTTATGAATTACCCAGGTGTGAAGCATTGGCAGGTGGTTAAGCGCATCTTTCACTATTTGAGTGGTGTTCGACTACTTGGGTTGTTTTATCCCAAGAGGGGATCACTACCGCAAGATTTGCATGCTTTTTCTGACAGTGATTGGGCTGGTTGCTATGACACTCATGTGTCCACCAATGGTTTTTGCTTCATGCTTGGTAGCTCATGTATACCTTGGTTGAGTAGGAAGCATCCTACTGTGGCCACTTCTAGTTGTGAGGCTGAGTATAGGGCAACTTTTAGAGTGACTATTGAGTGTGTGTGGCTCAGACGCCTTATGGTTGATTTGGGTGTTGCTCAGTCTTCTGCCACCACCATCTTCACTGACATTCAAAGTGCATTGGCAGTTGTGCGGAACCCTATGTTCCATGCTCACACTAAGCACATTGAGGTGCATTATCATTATGTCAGGGAGAGAGATCAGCTTGGCATATGTGCCCACACAAGAGAACATTGCACACCTTTTTACGAAGGCTCTACGTAGGGAGAAGTTTGAAGCTTTCCGCAAAGCTTTGGGCTTACTTCCTTTTGTGGATTGATTCCACATAGCTTGACACTTCCTTATACATGAGTGCTATCTCCTTGTTCACCACATCACTTCCAGGGGGGATTTGTTGACATATTTAGGTAGTGATGTGTGTGAACACTCTAGGACCATCGGGGCAATTTTTTCCCCCTTTAGGAGGTTTTTTCCCCCCGCTTCTATATACGCCTATTGCCCTAACGGGTTGTTTATCTTTGTACATTCTAGTGGTAATACATTCAGTATTGTGTGTTGTGCTCCAATCTTCTCCTTCTTCCTTGTGATGTTCGCGTGCTTCTGTAGACGTCTAACTCCAACAACTTATTGCATGCAGGAATATGCGTTTTCATGCAAGTACATGCATTCACATGAATATAATTCACTTTTTATTTTCTCAAGCTATGAAAACAATTAAGTGAATGTAACTTTTGGAAGCTAGCATATCTTTTTATTTGAAGTAAGAAACTTTGGAAGAAGTGAAGGTTGGTATTTGCAAAGCCATGCTATGCATATTTTGGAATCAAACTCTCTAGAATTTCATTGCCAAGGTGATAATTAATTAATCTAAAATTCAAATTAAGTGAGAGGTAATATCTTGCTTAGAAGAAGTACATTTTCTTTAAGTAATCAAAATTAGAAAACACATTAGCTCTTATGCATAAGAAACTAGAATTTTCATTTAAAGTGTTAGATACAATTAAATGCCTCATTCAAGGTATTTGAATCTCACAAGATTTGTTGCAACACTAATTATTGTGTTTGCATGCTACCAAATCATGCATAACATTATGCAAAACTAGTTATGAACATAAAATTTGATGCTATGAAAGCTTATTAATTAATAAGACCTCTATCTTCTCTAACAAGAAGCTAGAAACCTCTTGAATGTAAAGATTCATTTCTTTACAATGCCACCACATCTCAAGAAAATAAACTTGAAATGCAAACTTAACCCATCACCCACTGAGAGCCATTGAGCCAAAGGACTTTGGCACCCCAAGATGAATTCGAATTTGCATGACTACTTTGCTATCAAATCCTCATCTAATTCGATCCAAGAGAATGATAGAAACGTGAGAATATATTTGAAACCAAGCACGAAATTACGTGCATTAAGTTTAGTTTGCACCAATAGGGAAGGTGCATAATGATCAAACTAGAAAGACCACAAAGATTCATGAAACTTTGAAAAATCATTCCTGTAAGAAGATTTTTACAATTGATTTGATTTACGGCTTGATCCCACATTTAGTATATTTGCATCTCGAGATGAAATTTTAGAAAAGCTACATCTCGGAATTCAAGACGTGAACCAAGATACTTTTCCTAATACATTTAATATTTGTATTATTATTTGGGAATTTAAAAGCTCCAAGCATTGGATATCAACTGATCCAAGAGCATTTCCCAGTCCAAGTTAAAGCTCATTCCATGACTACATCAAGAGACGTGTAAATGGAAGATGATGCCCTTATAGAATGTTTCTAATTAAATATAGGAGCTATCACATGGTGATACCTCTTAAATATTTTCCACTACAAATAGCAAGAGTCATAGCAACTTACGCTTGCATAACTTAGCTCTAATGGCTAATTTCTTTTTTGACACTTTTTAGTTGATTCATAGTATTCTCTAGAATAGTGTAATGACTAGCAATGATCATGTCCTTTTTGACAAGTTACTAGCAATGATCATGTCCTTTTTGACAAGTCACTTGGTATGGTAGTAATGTGTTTTTATCTAACAACTGAGATTTCTATTGCATGATTCTTACATACTCATAATGCATCTTGATCTATACTTGTAAAACGTCATCAACATATTTACAAGAATTGTCTAATTGTTGATGTACCTCAGAGATATATTATGTGTCCAGTAAATACTCTTCCAAAATTGAGAAATATCTAATTCTTTATGAAAATGAGTATATACTTTTAGCTTCACATTTCCTATATGATGGTTGTTCCAAAAATCTTCATCCTTGATAGTGAGCAACAAGAAATTTGAACTTTTTGGCCAAAAGATAGTGTCAAAACTTCTTCCTTGCATGTAACTTTCTAGCTTCTTATCTTTTTGTGATCTTATAGTCCCTCTCAACAATATTTGATTTCCTATTTGCATAATAAATGAGAAAAACCATCTCTCCTTCATTTAAAAGTTGATCCAAGATACAATGTATGGCATACTTATAATCATGAAAGACCTTATTCCAACCCAACACCCAAAGAATTGAGGATGTGCTTGATATATGATTCAATTGACCAAATTATTTATTGGGTCTATCCGTATATTCAAACATAAATTCGCCATGCATACACTTTAGAATGCCTTTGAACATGTGGACAAACAATCGTTAGTATCCATAACAACCCATAAAGGTTCATATTTCCTTAATAGTTCATGTTCTTGGCATCTTAAATTTAACCCTGTCCTTTTCAAGAGCAATAACATTATTAGAAATGGTATGTCCCTAAATTTATCCTTGTAGTACCATAAAATACTTTTTTTTAATTCAAAAATTTGTAAGTTTTAAATTTATCAAAGACCTTTTGCAACTTTGTTGTGTGTAGATATCTTTCCCATAAGTAAGAACATAAATAATCCGCATATACTTCCAAGTTTTTCCTCAGGAATTCCTAGAACACATGACATTACTTGTTGAAAGGTTTTCTAAGTATGAAGGGAATATTCTACATGTCTATCTTCTCCATTCTTTACAAAATACATTCTATGTGTTAAACGTTATAGTTACTCTGTTCTTACTCGTGGGTTCTTGGGATGGTCAGGGGTCTGATAATTCAGAGGCCCTATATATATTTTCCCAATTCATTACTTAATTTCAGACTATCAATTTCATTGATTCATCCTGAACAATTACAGAAGATGCAATTATAGTTCGATGCATAACAATCTTAACGATCACCATGATTATGTACCCAACACTCTCACTTTGTCTTTAGTATTACTGCTACACTTCACCTCAACACAGTAAATAGTAACACGGTACCTGTTCTACTTCAACTTTGAATACAGATTCATACAAACAATTCTGCAATTAATATAGCTTCAAAATAGAATCGACTCCAGAGCATCGTCTAGACTGAACAGGTCGGCGATTCCCTTGTCATCTCTTCCGTGCATATTCTATTGATTAGAAAGAAACGATACAATGCTTGCACTACACCCTTTCGGTGCGTGACTTTTCTAATTACAAGGATTCTTAAAAGTAATATTCGGGTGGCCTTAACACTGGCACGCACGGTGGACTCGAACCTAGCAGGGATAATTACAATGGTTAGGCATCATCAATAATGCCTTGTATGTACATAGAGCGGGCTAATTTAAAAGTGCAGGATATCTTCTGTTTGAGTGACTCTAGCATCTCTGTCAAAATTTGAGGTTCAACCAGATGTGCATCAGTTCGCACAGAGCTGGTAGCAATCACATGAGTAACTAAGTGGCCCGCTTGAGACTGCAGAAATGCTTCTTGAAGGTAAAAATCATTGGCAAGTGCAACATCTCATCGTAACTTCATTTCAACAATTTCTGCATCGATGCGAGAAAGTCGCTCCTGTTGGATGCCAAGCTGCTTCTCTCTACGCTCAAGCTCTTTGGACTGAAATTGCACGGTTTTGAAGAAGTCTTGTCTTTCTTTTTGAATAGCTTCAACTTCCTTCTTCAAGGTGATGGTTCTTCCTATTTCTTCTGTCAGCGACTGGCTTTTCACGAAAAGTTCTTCAGTGACTTGCTTCAATTCTGCTTCAACGTTCAAAACTTTGGCGGCCAATTCTTGATAATTCTGTTCAACCGTCACACATTGAGTGCAGGTAGTTTCAAGCAGATCGCCCAAATCTTTCATGTATCAATGATTGTTTGATTAAGATGGCGGATTTCATCATCGCGGGCTGCAACGATGCCATCCTTCTCCATCAGTTGTCTTTGTAAAAGTTGAATCTTTTCTTGCAACAGACTAACCTCGACTTTGGCGGCGAGAACTTCTTCCTGGATGTTGGAGATTCACTCACTAATTATGCATAACCACATAAAGATGAAGGAAAACAGAAACAAAGTGTTCAGAAAATCAAAGCCTTAGTGAAGGGACAAATTCACGTCTGTAATATACAGCGTAGAAACTTCCAGAATTAGAGTTTGTTGAAACCGGATCAAATTGTATATAAGAGAGCTGAGATAGATAGATGAGAGTGTGAATATGAGATACTGTGAATATGAGAGAGTGAAAAATTGCGTACGTATAGCAGATATAGAGATATAGAAGACGCCAGAGATTGCGTATGTAGAGATGAATAGTAGAACCTGAAATGTCGGGTATTCATCTGAGAGAGATGGTAAGGAATAACTACTCAGAGTAGGAGAGTTTTTCCATAGTTGTGAGAAAAGTGAGGCCAAGCTATTTTTGTACACATCTTCTCTAATAGAAAACACATGTTCATGTGGAAGTTTGAGCGCATTCTTCGTATATGAAGAAATCTGAGAGATTTCATGTTACTGTGAAAGTTAGTTAACAGTTATAGTTTTCTCGGTAAATATTTTTTCGGTACTTCTATGAGTTAGATCTCGAAGTACAGTGTAAAGTTTTGTATGAGATATAGCTTATCTTTTAGCTATAAGTCTCTACTATAAGTTGATCAAAGATTTCGGTGAAATGGATATGTACATACAGTACAAAGTCTGACCGGAAAAAGGCATCCAGAACTGGTGAAGTTTTTCTCTAAACTTCAGATAGAGTTCATTCAGTAAAGGAAGCTTAGGTATTAGTTCATTACTTCATCAACAATCTGTTGAAGTAATCACAAACACATTTGCAGTTGATTTCGGTAGTATTTTGGTATAATTACGGTGAGATTCCGGTAACAGTTTGGTGAAGTTTCGGTGGAATTTTGGTGAGTTCAAAACACAGTTTTGACATAGTTAAATGACGCAAAGATTGTTTAACTGTAAACAAACATAGTAGAGTAAAGTCTGAAGTAAATCAGTTCAGAATTGAAGCTTGAAGGAAAGCGAAGTTTTCTGTGAAGTGAATTTCGGTGTTCACTAAATACAGTTATAAAGTTTTCAGTTTCAAAAAGTTTGCTAAAGCTACTGATGATTATAGAGGTGTTCTAACATTACTTTAGGTTAGTTTCTGTGGTGTAAGCAAATTCCGCAATTAGTGCTGCACCAACAGTGGTATCAGAACCAGTTATCCACAGTGATATCAGAGTGGTAAGATCCACAAGTGATACCAGAACAGAAAAGGTTTTGAAGAGCAGAAAAGGTTTCTCAGAAGAAGAAATGGAAAGAGAATTTGAAGAATTCTCATAAAGAAAGGTGAAAGCTGAGGTGATCAACAACAAACGGCGCCCAGAAGCGTTCTAAAGTTATTCTCAAGGTAAAAGTTTACAAAAGGTAAAACTTTTCAACGTCACACTCACCGAAAGTAACAGAAACAAGAGGATTATGGCAGATCATGTTTCAATTGACAAATTGGATAGAGATAATTATCCCGCATGGGTAATGCGCATGGAAGATTTACTTATGAGTAAAGACTTAATGAAATATGTGATCGGAGAAGAAAAGAAGCCGACTTTTGAAGATGATAGTCAACCGAAGAAAGAAGAACTAGAAGCCTTGAAGCTATGGCAGAAGAAAGATGCAACGATAAGAGCCTACATCTATAATACAGTTACAGATCATCTATTACCGCACATTAGAGGTCTGGAGAAACCAGAAGTTATATGGAGAGCATTGGAAGATCACTTCCAAAATACTACGAAAGCTAGAAAGGCTATCTTATGGTCGGAGTTCACAACATTCAAGAAAAAGCAAAGTCAAAGCATTAGTGATTATGTCACTAAGATGAAGGACTTGGCAGATAGTCTTGGATCGATTGGTGAAGATATTGAAGACCACAGGTTAATAGCGCAAGTGCTTACAGGTTTGAGAGGAGATGAAAGGTGGAAGCCTTTCGTACTCTCAACTGAATTGTCTTTAAATCATTTTGTACCAGATTTAAATTAGTTGCTTGGACTAATGTTAACGTTTGAGCAAGATTTGAAGACAGATGGAGAAAAAGGACATAGTTCGGCTATGTACGCAAAGAATAAGAAGAAAGGTGATAAAGGTAAAGAAAAAGATGAAGAAGAAGTCACTGCTCAAGCAAATTGTGCAAGAGGAAGAGGTAACGTCAGGAAAAGAGGTAAAGGAAGAGGTAATCAGACTAATAACAAGAAGACTTGCTGGATCTGTGGATTAAGCAATCACTTGGCTCATGATAGCTAGCATAATTCACTAGGATCAAACCAGAATCAGAACAATAACAGCAGAGGCAGAAGCAAAAGATATCAAAGAGGAAGACAAAGCCAAAGAGGCGGTTATGGTAGAGGTGGAGCAAGAAGTTGGGGACAAAATCAGTCTCACAACACTACCTACTACAACTATGCGAATGATACGCAGAATGATGATCATACGACGTTGATGATGAAGTCGATAAGTGTGTCAGAGAATGAAGACCTCAAGGTATTCTATATTGACTCTGGTTGTTCAAATCATTTGTCAGGAAATATAGAATTATTATCAAAACTTGAAGGAGGCATTTCAAATCATACAGTACAGACAGGTGATAACACAAAACATAATGTAAGGTCAATTGGAAAGGTAAAGTGTAAGAATGGAGCTGATCTACTAACACATGTTTTGTATGTTCCAACAATCCCGAAGAATCTGATCAGTGTGGGTCAGATAGTAGAAAAAGGTTTTCAAGTCAGGTTTACAAATGAAGGAGTATTTGTTGAAGATCCAGAGAAAGGATATAAACAAATTGTTCATGGTAAAAAGGAAGGTAGACTTTTTACTCTGAAAGTACAAGGAAATGTTGGTCAAGCCTTGATCACACATGGTGATGAGGTATTCACAGAATTAGACCTCTGGCATAAGAGGTTAGGACATTCTAATGAAAAGGGAATCAAAGCTATGGTAGAGAAAGAGTCCATGAGAGGATTACCAAATTTGAAGAACCAACATATGATTCACAAATGTGAAGCCTGTCAGATGGGAAAAGTCCACAGGTTACCATTTCAGAAAAATGGTTACAAACACGATGGTGTGCTAGAACTCATACATACAGATGTATGGGGGCCAACGAAAGAAGGATCTATCAATGGCTCAAGGTATTATGTTCTTTTCATTGATGATGCAACAAGATGGATAACTCTTTATGTTTTGAAAGAGAAATCAGAAGTGTTTGGAGCTTTCAAACATTTTCATGCATATGCTGAAAGACTTACAGGATAGAAACTCAAAAGACTAAGGTCTGATGGAGGTGGAGAATATTTTTCTCGAGAGTTCAATGATTATCTGTGGAATGCAGGTATCAAAAGAGAAAGAACTTGCATATATACACCGCAACAAAATGGAGTAGCAGAAAGGAGAAACCGAACTCTAGTTGAGTTTGCAAGAGAAATGCTAAAGGAGAAGAACTGTCCAAACTATCTTTGGGCTGAGGCTGTAAATACAGCTACATACCTAGTAAACAGATTACCATGTACAGTGTTAAATGGGATGACCCCTTATGAAGCTTGGTGGGGCAAGAAACCAACACTTGATCATTGCAAAGTGTTTGGATCAGTTGCTTATGCTTATGTACCATCACAATTGAGACATAAGCTTGAACCAAAAGCTGAAAAATATGTGTTCATCGGATATGATGAAAAGCAGATGGGTTACAGGTTATGGAGTCCTTTAATCGAACAATTCACTGTTTCCAGAGATGTGACATTTGATGAAGGAAAAAGCTGGTATACAGATAAAGAGCATAGTGTTGAAACACTTGAAGAAGAGATAAGAAGGAATGAAAAAGGTAAATCACATATGCAGGTAAATGGAGATGAAGATCATATGCAGGCAAGTACGTCCAGGATCGGATCAGGTATGAGAAATGAAGATGGGTCAAGATTTGATGAAGATGTGTATTCAGATACACATGAAGAGTTTGAACCAAGAAGGTCAAACAGAGTTAGGAAACAACTGACAAGGTATTCCTATGATACTTCTTATTTGACTCAGAAAAACTATGCTTACTTAGTAAAGGGAGATGAAGAACCTCAGAGTTATAGTGAAGCAAAAGGTAAGAAACAATGGGAAGAAGTGATGAAAGAAGAGTTCAATGCGTTGGAGGAGAACAAGACTTGGGAACTTGTTCCAAAACCAAACGATAAGAAAGTGATCGGAAATAAATGGGTTTACAAAATTAAGAAACTTGCAGATGGAAGGATAGCCAGATACAAAGCTAGACTGGTTGTCAAAGGCTATGCTCAGACGCATGGTATAGATTATGATGAGACGTTTAGTCCGGTGGCAAAGATGTCAACCATAAGGACATTGATTGCTATAGCAGCATCAAAAGGATGGAAGCTAAGTCAGCTAGATATAAAGAATGCATTTCTGAATGGGTATATATTAGATGAAGTTTACATGGAACAACCTGAAGGGTTTGTAAGTTCCAGTTAACCAGATCATGTTTGCAGATTAAGAAGAGCTCTCTATGGATTGAAGCAAGCTCCAAGAGCTTGGAATTACAGACTTGTGAAGTATCTCAATGACCTTGGATACCAAAGCTCAAAGGCTGATGCAAGTCTACTCGTTAAGAGAACAGATGAAGGTATGATCTACATTTGTATTTATGTAGATGACATAATAATCACAGGAACCTCAGATGAAGGAATCAAAGAGGTAAAGAGACTGCTTGAAAAGGAGTTCAAGATTAGTGATCTAGGAAAGCTATCATACTTTCTTGGAATGGAAGTTACATATATAGATCATGGTATATATGTTTTGCAAAAAAGATATCTCCTAAACTTACTGAAGAAGTTTAACATGGAGAATTGCAGAGAAGCTTCAACACCGCTTGAAGTAAATCATAAACTCAGCAAATATGGTGGTGTAGAGTTTAAAGATATGAGAAAGTATCAGTCGTTAGTAGGAAGCTTAATCTATGCTACACTAACAAGACCTCATCTCAGTTATGTAGTGGGAGTTCTCTCACAGTTCATGTATTGTCTGAAGGATCAACATTGGGTTGCAGGACAAAGAGTTCTTAGATATATTAAAAGAACTATAAAAGAAGGATTATATTATCCTTATACATCAGATATAAAGCTGAGAGCATACAGTGACTCAGATTGGGCAGGAAGTCAAGATGACAGAAGGTCAACACATGGGTATATGATATATCTAGGAGATAAGCTTGTCAGCTGGTGTTCAAAGAAGCATCATACAGTGGCTTTATCGTCAACAGAAGCAGAATATAAAGGACTTGTGGAAGCAGCTAAAGAAGTGATATGGATGCAGACCTTGTTCAAAAGCATGGGTATTGATCAAGGTATACCTATCATACATGGAGACAATATGATTTCGTTGTATCTTGCAGCAAATCCAGTATTTCATGCAAGAACAAAACACATAGAGATTCAATATCATTTCCTGAGGGAAAAGGTAATGGAGAAGGAGATTGAAATGGTATTCACTCCTACAAAAGATCAGATTGCAAACATTCTGACAAAGAGCTTAGATGGAGTAAAGACAAGCAGATGCAAAGAAATGGCACGTATAAAAGAAAAAAGGATATATGAAGACCGGAAGATGCAAATTAGTGATTGAGGGGGAGCTGTTGGAGATTCACTCACTAATTATGCATAACAACATAAAGATGAAGGAAAACAAAAACAAAGTGTTCAGAAAATCAAAGCCTTAGTGAAGGGACAAATTCACATCTATAATATACAGCGTAGAAACTTCCAGAATTAGAGTTTGTTGAAACCAGATCAAATTGTATATAAGAGAGTTGAGATAGATAGATGAGAGTGTGAATATGAGATAGTGAGAATATGAGAGAGTGAAAAATTGCGTACGTATAGCAGATATAGAGATATAGAAGACGCCAGAGATTGCGTATGTAGAGATGAATAATAGAACCTGAAATGTCGGGTATTCATCTGAGAGAGATGGTAAGGAATAACTACTTAGAGTAGGAGAGTTTTTCCATAGCTGTGAGCAAAGTGAGGCCAAGCTATTTTTGTACACATCTTCTCTAATAGAAAACACATGTTCATGTGGAAGTTTGAGCGCATTCTTCGTATGTGAAGAAATCTGAGAGATATGTTACTGTGAAAGCTAGTTAATAGTTACAGTTTTCTCAGTAAATATTTTTTTGGTACTTCTATGCGTTAGATCTCAAAGTACAGTGTAAAGTTTTGTATGAGATATAGCTTATCTTGTAGCTATAAGTCTCTACTATAAGCTGATCAAAGATTTCAGTGAAATGGATATGTACATACAGTACAAAGTCTGACCGGAAAAAGGCATCCAAAACTGGTGAAGTTTTTCTCTAAACTTCAGATAGAGTTCATCCAGTAAAGGAAGCTCAGGTATTAGTTCCTTACTTCATCAAAAATCTGTTGAAGTAATCACAAACAGATTTGCAGTTGATTCCGGTAGTATTTCAGTATAATTACGGTGAGATTCCGGTAACAGTTTGGTGAAGTTCCGGTGGAATTTTGGTGAGTTCAAAACACAGTTTTGACATAGTTAAATGTCGCAAAGATTGCTTAACTGTAAACAAACATAGTAGAGTAAATTCTGAAGTAAATCAGTTCAGAATTGAAGCTTGAAGAAAAGCGAAGTTTTCTGTGAAGTGAATTTTGGTGTTCACTAAATACAGTTATAAAGTTTTCAGTTTCAGAAAGTTTGCTAAGCTACTGATGATTATAGAGGTGTTCTAACATTACTTTAGGTTAGTTTCTGTGGTGTAAGAAAATTCCGCAATTAGTGCTGCACCAACACTGGAGAGGTGCGATATCTGCCTCTAGGAGATCAACTTTGGATTGATACTCCGTACGCATGGTTTACTGAGTGTCTTGGAGTTGGTGAGGAAGGCGCTTGGATAGGCAGAGAAGATAAGTTCCAATATTGGCTAATTGTGCCACATAGTCAGAAATGCTGGGGGTAGAAATGGATTGAGAGGGCCCAAACGGTGGTGGAAGAAGAAGGCGGTGAATACTCGGGGGAGGATAGGAGGAGGTTGGCAGTGTCGAGGGCTACCGACTATTTTGGTGAAGGAGGAGGGCTAGGTGGCAAAAGCACTTTGGACGGTGAGATGGGAGGGTTATTGTGAGGTGAAGACAACAGGGCCAAAATAGTTACCTTGAGAGACTGTAACTCCCGTGCAAGTACTTCTTCCACGGTGTGCAACTGGTCTGCGCTCTGCACAACCTTGGTGACCTTGGTGAGCGCGTCTGAGGTTGTGGCGAAACCATGGAATCATCAGGGTCAGCAACTTCCATTACGGTATCGGGAGCGGCGTGATTCTGAGGAGACGATGGGATAGAAATGATCTTGGCAGAAGAAGCAGTATCCTGCACTTGGACAGAGGAAGAAGGTTGAGCTTGACTCTGGGAGGGGCTCAGTTTCCTGTGCTTCCCCTTAAAAAAATGCAGCAGGTCAGCATCATCATCCTCCTCCACAACCTGCACAGATTCTTCATGAAAAAGGAGAATGTTCATTGGAGGGGACTGGACGGGTTGCATCACGGGGAGCAGGAACATGAGCAGTTGAGGGAGTCTAGTACGAGGAATGTCGCCCTTAGCCATTTGCCGTGAGATCGCTTGACATTCTTTGTGAATTCGTCAAAAGAAGAACGAAGTAAAATTAACGGCTTCTTTTGCAGCGGCATCAATCATCGTATAGAATGGTCGGGAAATGCCCATTAGGGCAAAAAACGGCCCAAAAAGGGCCGTGTAAGGATTTCAATTAGTTGTGCTTAATCGGGATTAAAGTTGTCAAATCCTTTAAGAAATTCCGTGTAAGTTCATTTAAAACGTATCTTATGCAAATTTTGAAGAGAGAGAAACTCGTATCATATAATCATGAAAAGTTTGTGTGATATCTTACGCCTCGAAGTTTGTGTGATATCTTACGCCTCAAAAGTTGAATTTTCCTCTTGTTCACGGACCTATATAATGTGTGCTGATGACGTTTTGCGCTTTTTTTCTCTACTTTTCATAGCAAGCCTGTTTCTCCCTTTCACGTCATTTTAGACACTTGCCGGTCATTTTTCATAGCAGACCATGGAGAACGTTAACCCAAATACTCTCGCTGAGCTTTCAAACAATCGAAATCATTGTAAAAAGTTCCATATCAACATTGCAGTTAGTCAGGAGTATGCGACGACAAGAAAAGTATTTCGAAGGGCTCTTCATCCTCTTGAAGTGGATGGATTGCGAAAGGAAGGCAAGAAACATATCGACATATGGACAGATGGATCTGTTTATCCAATTGATCCACAAACTGGAAGGTACCCCCTTTTTCATAATCTCCATGATCTGATTAGATTTGTGGGAGATGGTGAGGATGGTTTACGAGGCTATTGTTCAAGGCTCTGGGATATTTCAAGGAATTATGTACAATACATAAACTATTTACAAAACACACTACACCAGAAGAATTTACATATGAGGGAGCTAGAAAACAAATTATCCACTTTATCTTCTCAGTTAGAGTCTTTTAAAAAAATGAAAGAAACTCCTATAGGTTTGAGAATGCGGTCAAAACGAGTAAAACCTTTTTTAGATTTGACTGAAAAATCTGGCCAGAAAAAGAAAAGAATGAAAGTTGTTAGAGATCATGTGACAAATGTGCTAGGTTTCAATATGTCGAGCAGTTTTGAGCGCATACATTTCTGTAATGAAATTTTGAGTCAAAATGATGTTTAAGACTATTGAAACTAAATGAAAATACATGCTTGAAACGCTTTATTTTTCAAAAACTCATGACAGAAATGAATCTTTTACTAGAACCATCTCAAATTCAAAATATTTGTGATAGTGTCAGAGTGAGTAGGAAAGGTTATAGAGCAATTTCAAAAGTTTGGTGTGAATTTTTAAAATTTAACAAAGTTAGAAGTTTTGGATTGCCTAGACCCCATCATGTAGGAAAGTTTCGGCTCTGCTTGAATAAGAAGATCACATCAGTATTTGGTGAATATAAACATATTCACGGTAACATGCCTTACGAAGTAGGAAAACAAAAGTTACATTTCACTTACAATGCATTTAACAACATATGGATAGATGTTATAAAACTTCAAACATACATGGTTCACTTCTATAATATAAAAGAGCATGAATGTTTTGGTCTATTGAAATTTGTAATCAAACTTGATGAAGCTGAGCTTAAAAAACATCAAAAGATGGAGAGAATAAGCATTGCATTGATGAACAAAGCTTTGGACTATAGCCTTGGGAAATTGGATACTCCATCTCTCAAAGTACAATCAGAAATGGAGTTATGGTGGGTTGGCTGTGCTCAAGTTCCATCTGAGAGCCATAAAACACTTAAATGGTTATTCTCACAGACAAACATTCCAAATGTTATCCAAGGGCATCATGCAGGAGAATTGTTGAATGTCAAAGACTACGGAAACTTTCAAGTTGAGTGGCATTTGAGTGGAGACCTAAAGACACTCAAATGCATGTTTGGTATAAGTGGGGGAGCAAATTCTAAATACCCTTGCTTGTACTGCATGCAAAGCCCAGGCACAAATGGATGGATTACTAGAGCTGAGGGTGAAGAGGCTCCTTCTAGACAAAATGTTATTCTTCGTAACTACTCATCTTCTTCAATGATTTGGGATCCCATACTTCCAATAGCATTGACAAATGTACACATATGTACACTACATGCAGAGTTAAGAATCATTGACAAGTTGGTCCGTCTTCACTTGGATTATGCATATTCTATCAAGCCTACAACTCTTGCAGATGAATGCATAAAAAAATGTGAATGTCTTCTTTCAGAAATGGGGTTTCATGGTGGTGATGTTCATCTAAGAAAAGATCCAAAGCTTTCACAAAATACAGGTGATGTTTTACAGGATGTCTCAATGGGAGGTGCAAAAGCAAGGAGATTCTTCAGCAACCATGATGGCAAACAACTTAATGCCATGTGGAATTCATGGAAAACATTTTGTGAGGTCACGACTAATGTAAAAAGCAAACCAGAAATAGAAAAAAAGAGAATGGAGGTGTGGGTCAAACTAGATAATCTTTTAAAGATCATGAGGCAGCAGGTAACATCAAAAAGTTATGTGACAGATTTCAGAAAGGCGACCACAAAGCTTATAGAAACCATCATAGAGGCATGGGGTGCCAAAGACATAACATACTACTTGGTGAGCTCCAAAGATATTTTATTCAATTTATTTATTTTTAATTGAAATAAAGATCTAATGAAATTCTTCTGCTTTCCAGCATATTCTTCTTGTGCATGGTGCATTCTTTGCAGAAAAAGAACCACTTGCCATGTGGAACACCCAAGGCATGGAAAAATCTCATTATCAAGCAAGGACAAGCTTCTTTAGGTGTACAAGGAAAGGAGGAGGAGTAACAAAGAGCAATGCCTTCAGAGAGCTTTTTGATTGGTTCTTTAGAAGACAATTACGAAGGACCTCATGCCAAATATAATAAGAAGCGGTTGATGCAAGCGATAAGGGTCTTCAGAGAAATTCAGACAGTCGTTATTGCTTGCATCGGTCGTCATCAATATCTATTTGCAAACTGCTTAGAAACATCTAATGTTTGATAAATGAGGGGAATTCCCACAAGCAAGGCATGTATTATCAGGGGCAAGGGAACAAGAAAAGCCTTAGAAGAGAAAGGAAAAGCAAAGGTGGATATTCATTCTATTATCCACTATCTTCCAAGGTAATTGTCTTCATCCAAAAAAGTTAACTGTGATAAAAATGAAAAACATGGTTAGATGAAGTGCAAGCACACTTTAGGAAACATGGGAAGTAACTTGAAACTATTAGAAAGAAAAGCAAGAGACACGACTGATGCAAGCGATAAGGGTCTTCAGAGAAATTCAGACAGTCGTTATCGCTTGCATCGATTGTCATCAATATCTATTTGCAAACTGCCTAGAAACATCTAATGTTTGATAAATGAGGGGAATTCCCACAAGCAAGACATGTATTATCATTGCTGCATGCAACTCCTAGACACGACCGATACAAGCAATAAGGCCCAACGGAAAATATCCGATGGGCCTAATCGCTTGCATCGGTTGTGATCCATTTCTGACACTTTGAATGGAGAACTTGGACAAATCTGATACAAGAAAGAGATTTTGCATTGGTCCCATCTCATATCCTTAACCTAAAGTTCTTGAGAATATAGTTAACTGTATACCTTGACGTCATCTTCCTCAAGTCCAAACACGACCGATGCAAGCGATGAGGCCCGACGGAAAATATTTGATGGGCCTTGTCGCTTGCATCGGTCGTGATCGACTTCTGACACTTCTAATGGAGAACTTGGACAAACTGACACAAGATAGAGATTTTGCATCAAGCCCATCTCATCTCCTTTGCCTTTAAATCATGAGAATATATTTTACTACATACTTGACCTCATCTTCCTCTTCAAGTCCGAACACGACCGATACAAGCGATAAGGCCCAACGAAGATTATCCGTTAGGTTGTATCGCTTGCATCGGTCGTGGTCATTTTCTCACTTAAAAATGGAGATCTCGGACAAAAACTTTAATTGATAGAATATATCAAACAACATACCTTGACCTCATCTTCCTCCTCAATGAGCTCTTTTGAGTCAATACAAATTGTTCCTTTGTCCTCAGCGACATCCAAGAATGAATAGCCGCGTCCAAACGAGTATATTCCAAGTTGCTTCTGATGCTCATCAAACTCTTCATCAGCAAGTTTTGGCTTCTCTGAGATAGCTTTCTCAAAGCATTTTGAAAGAGCTTGTGATGAATCTTTGAATTCTTCATTAGACAAATCCAAATCAAGACGCAAAAATTCCTCTCTTCTTTCTCCTTTCTATTGATGAATCTCCTTGCAACTTCTTCTGCCTCAGCTATAGCTGCAAGACAGTAGTCCTCCCTTAGATTGAAAAGTTCCTGAATGTAAAATAGAGGTATGAAGTCTTTCCCAGAGATAAAGTAAAAAGGTAGATTTGGGAGAAGTAGGGACTTCTCAGACACTTGAACTTCTTCAGTTGGCTCCCTTATTGCAGTCTCTACTTTAAAAGTGGCCACATCAAAATCTTTGACCTGCTCTTCTTCTGCTTGGAGATTGATCTCCTCAACAATCTCCATGACACCTTTCATAGTTTTTGAGCTAGCCTCAAGTGCCAGCTCTAAGCAAGGCTCGTCTTCATCATGAACATTTTCCTCCCTTTCAACTGAGATATGATCAAGCCATATCAAGAAAGCAATGTTTAAAGGGAGGAAGCAGCAGTCCTTTTCATGCTCTGGGCATAAATCAAGCTTCCCTGGCAAAGGGGATATCCTTTTGCATTTTCTTGTGATTTTAGCCCTATCTATTGGATCCTTCCCAAAGATGTGAGGATGGACATAGGTTTTCTGAGAAATAGAAAGGATCCTCCCATTGACCAACCCCAAGAAAATCTCCCACTCATCCTTAAGAAAACTTTTCGAGTTCTCTAAGAGTTTTTCAAAATCAATTTCGGGGTTGAATATGGTCATTGCATCAGGAAAATAATCTACACTTAAACCCTCTTGAACCATGAAATCAAGAAGTTTCTCTGATGGAGAGACACTAAGGATCTCATTCATTCCCTCCATCTAAGCTGCAGCTTCTCTTGTATGTCTATTAGGAGAACACAACCGATGCAAGCGACTAGAGCGAGTCAACGTAGGTCAAACGGCGAAAATCGCTTGTATCGATCGTGTCGGCGACGAAAGAAAAATACACATGTAGGTGAGACAAATTCTCTGAAGGTTGAAAGTTTGAGTTTGTGAAGAAATAGGTATTTATAGGCGAGGAGGGAAGAAACGATCGAATGATGTGGACCAATCACAGAGTGCCACGTGGCAAAGTGTATGTTGCCCGATGCAACGGATAGATGACGTGGATCAATCAAATCATGCCACATGGCAAAAGACGTTGGAATTTGCAACGGGTATCTGACGTGGACCAATCGGGGCATGCCACATGGCACAATGGTCAACTCAGTTTTGGGACCTATTTAAGCTTCCCTATTCATTTGCTTCATTTATTTTTGTCAACACTTGCCAAGCGTGGAGGTTCCATTGCCACCAAGTTTTTTGGCTACTTCACAATTTCTATAGAGAGCGCTCTCTCCGTAAGGTAATGTGGACACGACCGATGCAAGCGATTAGGGACATCCGAGATTTTTGGATAACCCTAATCGCTTGGATCGGTCATGTTTTTTAAATAGCATCGAGTCCTTGATCATACCTTGCAAATTTTGGTTTCTTTTGTGTTGCTTGAGTATAACGCATTGTTACCTTTATTTTAACTTCTATTTATTGAAATATGATGATGAATTCAGGGACGACCGATGCAAGCGATGAGTGACATCCGGGCATTTACGGATGACTCTTATCGCTTGGATCGGTCGTGTCTCTAGTGAGACAAGTTCTCTGAAGGTTGAAAGTTTGAGTTTGTGAAGGAAGTAGCTTTCTATAGGCGAGGAGGGAAGAAACGGTCGAATGAGGTGGACCAATCATAGAGTGCCACGTGGTAAAGTGTACGTTCCCCGATGCAACGGATAGATGACATGGATCAATCAAATCATGCCACGTGGCAAAAGACGTTGGAATTCGCAATGGGTATCTGACGTGGACCAATCGGGGCATGCCATGTGGTACAACGATCAACTCAGTTTTGGGACCTATTTAAGCTTCCTATTCATTTCCTTCATTTTCTTCTGTCAACACTTGCCAAGCGTCGAGGTTCCATTGCCACCACATTTTTAGGCTACTTCACAATTTCTATAGAGAGCGCTCTCTACGTAAGGTAATGTGGACACGACCGATGCAAGCGATTAGGGACATCCGAGATTTTTGGATAACCCTAATCGCTTGGATCGGTCATGTTTTTTAATATCATCAAGTCCTTGATCATAGCTTGCAAATTTTGGTTTCCTTTGCTATGCTTGAGTATAACGCATTGTTACCTTTATTTTAACTACTATTTATTGAAATATGATGATGAATTCAGGGACGACCGATGCAAGCGATGAGGGACGTCCGGGCATTTACGGATAACTCTTATCGCTTGGATCGGTCGTGTCTCTTACAGTGGAACGAGTCATTGATTATAGTTTTCCAATTATCTTTTTCTTAGTGGTAATTGAGTATTTTGCATTGTAAGATATATTTTATTGATATTTGATGATAAATTTAAAGATGACCGATGCAAGCGATCAGGGACATCCGAGCATTTCCGGATGATTGCTATCGCTTGCATCGGTCGTGCCTCTGATAGTGGAAAGAGTCATTCATTATAGTTTTCCAATTATCTTTTTCTTAGTGATAATTGAGTATTTTGAATTGTAAGATATATTTCATTGATATTTGATGATAAATTTGAAGACGACCGATGCAAGCGATTAGGGACATCCGGGCATTTCCGGATGACTGCTATCGCTTGCATTGGTCGTGCCTCTGATAGTGGAAAGAGTCATTGATTATAGTTTTCCAATTATCTTTTTCTTAGTGATAATTGAGTATTTTGCGTTGTAAGATATTATTTATTGATATTTGATGATTAATTTAAAGACGACCGATGCAAGCGATCAGGGACATCCGGGCATTTCCGGATGACTGTTATCGCTTGCGTCGGTCGTGCCTCTGATAGTGGAAAGAGTCATTGATCATAGCTTTTTGAGAGTAAGTTTTGACAGTGGAAAGAGTCAGTGATCATAGTTTTTTGAGAGTAATATTCCACTTTTCCTAATTCCTTGCCTAAAGACTGATTTTTTGCAGAGTATGGCTAGAACCAAAAAGACAGCAAGGAAGTTGTACCCTGAGGGTCAGGACAAAAATGCCCAAGGGGAAAATGTCCAGGAGCAAAATTCCCAGAAGGTTCAAGCCAATGTGCCAGACAAGCCTTCAAAAAAAAGGGTCAAGTACCATGTAAAGTCCTTGAGGGAAATTAGAAGAGCTCAAAAGTCTGTGGGATTGTTGATCCCAAGACTTCCATTTATGAGAGTTGTCAAGCAGATCTCAACCAACCTCTGTTCTTTGATGAAGACCTCATCCTTTGTCAATGTGAGGTGGCAAACTC
The DNA here is from genome assembly GCA_020310875.1 of Ceratopteris richardii. Taxonomy (NCBI): domain Eukaryota; kingdom Viridiplantae; phylum Streptophyta; class Polypodiopsida; order Polypodiales; family Pteridaceae; genus Ceratopteris; species Ceratopteris richardii. Next base: position 90,842,855 of record CM035431.1, on the reverse strand, counting down.
AAGCACTGCTATGCCTGCAAGAAGCTGTAGAGGACTTTGCTATTGATTTTATGAATGATGCCTACTTATGTGCTGCTCATTCTCATAGGGTAACACTAATGGCAAAGGATTATGTTATTGTTTCAAGAATAAGATATAAGTTTGATAAAGCTCTGGTTCCTATTGATCACCACGATAAAAAAATCTTCAATATTTTAAATATACCTCCAGCTCGAGCACCCAAAACAACAGTTGTCATTGAAGAGATCAACGCTCAAGTCACTCATGATCATGAAACTAGAACTGCAGCAAATAGTGAGGAGAGGAAAAAGCAGGGATTATTTACATAGGAAAGTGCCATCTTAAACCAGATTCAAAAGTTACAGAAAGCAAATAAAGAGCTCCTCAAGAAAGGAGATGGGCAGGTAATAGTTAATGTTGCAATGCCATGGCAAAATGAATTGTTTCTTGACATTAGACCTGAAGACAACAAAATGTTGAGGGAGCTTCATGTTGAAATATCAGATAGTGTGGTCAACATTTCACTCAGGTATATCTAGAGGCCTTAAAATGCTTTTGTTTTGCATAATTTCCTAGTTCCTTAACTGCATTTTTATTTCTTGATTTGTAGGGTTCTTCTTCAACAATGTGAGGAAGCAGTTCAAAGAAAAGTATTTATTTTAGATCCTCTGGTGACACAGTGTTTTTTGCATAAACATGGAGATGCTAAGTCCTTTCTACAAGATTTTACAGAAGAAGTAGAATGTGTTATTTACCCATATATTGAAAAGTAAGTATTCATCTTCATTTTGGAAACATATTTGTTTCATTTAAGAAAGTATATTTACATGCAACTCATTGACAGGGGCCATTGGAGTTTGATTATTGTGGACTTCAATGCATATCAAGCTCTTTTCCTCAATTCTCTTCCATCACAGCATGGGAATTGCAAAGTGTAAGTTACTATACATTTTGTTGTTCTCTATTTTAAAGCCATGCCATCCGTTCTGATTTTCACTTTACAATGTAGTGCTGCAAAGCTTCTCAAGATGCATATTGATCAGAATTTTCCAGGAATAGCTAAAATGAATGAACAAAAGCAATTTGGATACAACCAAATTCATGTGCCATTGCAGAGAGACTCAACATCATGTGGCTGGAGAGTGATTGCAAATGCTGTAAGATTCTTGGAAAGAAGGTTCCACAGTCCTGAATTGAATTTATCAGACTACCCAGATGCATGGATCATCTTGATCAGAGAGAGAGCAATAAATAGTATCATGAAACATGCAATCTGCCCATATGATCCAGACTCACCTCCACCCCCTCCACCTGATAAAAAACAGTCTGAAGATAAAAAGAAAGGGCTTCCTCTTCACTCACCACTAAAGCATGGGAACAACATAAAGAGTCAAGCTGAAAGCTCCAAAAAGGGACAGAAGCAACAGAGAAAGCAAGACTCTAAAAAGGATAGAAAGGGTTAAATCAATTTTTGAGTCTTAGATTGAAATCAATTGTAAAACCAACCAAGGTTGGAAGATTTATTTATGTACAAATTGTATGTAGTTATGCCAATCTTCATCTGGAAGATGGTCACAGTTGTATTGAACCTCTTGAGAGTTAAACAAAAGTTCATTGGATGGTCCAATTAAGTTTATTAATGTCACAATTATGAATGCATTGTGGGTTTCTTACTTCATTCCTGTTGGAAAGTGTTTAAATTGGAGAAGTTACAAAAGGACATAAAGAATTAAGAGGACACGACCGATACAAGCGATACGGGGAATCGGAGAATCTTGGATTGCCCCTATCGCTTGCATCGGTCGTATTATCCATTTCATCGCTGTTGCTAGTTTTTATACTCATGAGTCAAATCTTTACGCAAGGTCACTTCTTGAAGTCTCTCGCGGTAGTTTGCTAACACGACCGATGTAAGCGATAAGGGCCATCCGACAATTTCAGATTGCACTAGTCGCTTGCATCGGTCGTCTTCACTTATCTCGTCTCCTCTGCTTTATGCCTTAAGACATGCTCTTCTAATATTGAAATACCAAACCTTGGATTGGAAATTGCACCAAGTTCTCCACACTCTCTTATATTACTTGTTATGTGTACCATGATAATTTCTCTTGCATTACTTGAGGACAGAAAAGTTGGATAGAATCAAATTATTTAACTGAGACTAGTGTGCACCTTTGATAGACTATAATTATTAAATTGAAATTAGATATTGAATTCTAGATCTCTTCTTCATCTAGAATTAACTTATGCAAGTTCCTGTATAATTATTTCTTAGTCATCAATTCACTCCTGCAAAAAAAAATCAATGGAAATATGAAATTAAGGACCTAAAAAATATCTAAGACATTTAAAATTAATAATTTAACACACATTGTTTGTAACCATCCTGCCAAGAAAATTCAATGGAAGTATCAATAGAAGCTTCTATTAGATGAAGATACATTATGTAAGAATGTCAGGGTTAACTTGTTACAATCTTAAAGGTTGGAACTTAATCACCCTTGGTGGCAGGCAGCTTATGCAAGATAATGATTTCTCTGATCTAATGTTAACTATTGCATCATCAATTGAGAATCTACACTGAGATGATACCTCATCAAGGTATTCTAGAAGCTCCCTTACATTTCTGAGATTCCAATTTGCAGTGACAATTATTTTCCTTGATTGAAAATCTGGATGAATCAATACTTCTAACTCAAATTCTGGACAGCTCTCCTCTGAGTCCAAGGCTATCCAAAGTCCAAGCTTTTTTTTCCACCTTCTATAGTCATATCCTAGAACCAGAGATTGTCGACATATCTGATATGAGATTGAAAGAGAATTGGGACTAACTTTACATAAAATAATGTCACCTAGCTTTTGAACTTCTTTGCTATCCCATTCCCTACCTAAAACATCATCAATCTCTGAAATAGGGACTCTCCTATTCAACCACATAGTTTTTGTTTTCTGTAATAACATGTTTTTAAAGCATGCTACAAAGACATGAATAGGCAAAAACCATTGAATCTTTATCCTTCTCGAAATTCGGCCTGCTGACATTGCCTTCTGGATGTCAAATTTAATTTTGCAGAGAAAACTTGAAACTGTTGAATGATCAGGAGCATCCCAATCTAATGAAGAGATGCAAGGACTAGGTACGTGTACAAGAATTCCATAAGAACTCCTCCCTGACGGCACTTGATAATCTGCATAATGGACAAATAACTCTATGCTATTGAAAAATTGAACAAATTTCTCTGCATACATGAGTTCTGCATATTCCTTATGAAGAACTCTGAATGTTCCTGTTAAACATTCAACAGGTTGCCATTCCACAATATTGGAAGGAAAGATATCTATAGTACAAAAACATATGTTTCATTATACAAAATCAACTGGAATGATAGAAGAGCATTGTCAAACTTCACTTACAGTACGAAGGGAATTGCAGATGATTTTCTAGAACAAGATCCTTAGCGGTGTACAATGTTGTACTCGTGCAAACCAACCGCATCTCTTCAATTTGAAACTGAGAATACGTCCCTTCCAATGGTTTCTTGTGTTGTCTCTTTTGGCACGCTTGACTTTATGGGCACCTCTACAGCTAGGAAGCATAGTTACCCAGTCATTTACTTTCACGAAAAGAGGTTTCCACAAAGAATCCTCTCTTCTGTTGTAAACCTCACATGAAGTTACGCGATTGGAAGGACGACGAGAAGAAGAAGCCATTTGAACTTAGGAGAAGAAGAATGTTCAAAGCGAGAAACCGACGTTCACAAATTTTGGCAGTATTTATAGAAAAAAAGGCTTTGTACACGTGGAAACTTTTGATTTGATGTTAACCCTCTCGTTGAATGATCATGACATTTTGTGAACCCAAAAATATTTCGTATCTTCAAAAATCAATTCCTTCTTGGAAATTCGAGAATATGCTTTGTGTAGTGTGCAAAAGTATCTTTTTTTGCATCAAACCAAAAAAGTGTACACTGAATACGAGACTCTTCATCACTTTAGCGGCGCTTTGAAAGAAAATTGTATTAAAAAAAGAAATTCTCCATACGGTTAAAAGAGACATCAATGTTATATTCTTGTACATGTGGAAAGACGCTATTTGTCAATTTCCTTAATCTCTCATTAGCAAACAGCCCCTTTTCGGCCGTTTTTTGCCCTAATGCATACGTCCGTTTTTGGAGGTTAAGAGCTGCTACTAAAAACTGGAGGGGCGGAGCGCTCTGATTCAGGGTGACAAAGGATGGCGAATTCATTGGAAGAGTGGTGGGGAAATAGCTCTTTCATGGTGGTTATCGGTAAGAGAGGTCCATCGACAAGCCCCTCCTGAGGGAGATGAAAGCATTCAATGATGGTGTTTATGTTGACAATTACACGCGGGTTAAGACAAGCAATCGGCCAGCAAGCTTCGATAGCAGGAGTAGCAGCAATGGTGGATATGATATGCACAAAGAAAGGATGGCATTCCACCGAATGCCAGGGCAGTTCAACGAAAGCCAAAAGCCCACGGTTGCATAGGAACTCGCTCAATTCTGGAGCGAGGCTAGCACGGAAAGTCGCAATGTTAGCTAGAGCTTCCATGGCGAATACAAGAGCACGAAGACACTAGGGAACATAGAATATGCAAACGCACAAACACAGAACACCAATAGCAAAAAAAAAGAGGGAAGGAAGAAATTAAGTAAAAACACCGAATGAACATGCGGGAAGAAACATAATCATCACGTAGTGGTGGAAATATATAGTCATAATGGTGACATGCATGTATTAATAGAATCTAAGACACATAAGGCGGCTGCTAATCATGGTTAGGTAAGAAAATGGAAATATTACGATCAGTCGGTGAACCGAAACACGTAGATAGGAAAGGAACGTCGAGTCAGAACAATGGTATAAACCGGGCGAAGAATAAAAATGACGATAAAGCATCACGATGAAGAAGGCGTGGGATAATAAGGATGAAGCTTTGATCCATTGATTGACTTAGGGAGAAGGGTAACAGTTAAAGTGGATAACCGGAACATAGCAGGACAAACCTGCGATTCAACACGGTAAGGACCAAACCACTGAAGTTTGAACTTGCCCGCTGAATGATTAGATTTAGTATTATAGAACAGAACTAATTGTCCTTTAATAAAAACAGGAGTACGAAGAAACCAATAATGTTTCTTGGCTTGTCGTAGTTGGACTTCTTGTAGCATTAGAAAACTTTCCCAGTGTTGTTCGTCCAAGGACCGCAACACATCCAACCGGAAAGGAAAAGAGTCCTTCGATAAGAGCTTGTGTTCTATTGCCACACTGAGGCTAGGTACCACCAACTCCATGGGTGCAATGGCCTCCAACCCATATGCCAATTTAAAAGGCGTATTCCCTGTAGCCACTTTGTATGTAGTGCGGTATGCCCACAGAAATGAAGGAAGGAATTGATCCCAATGCTCCGGACATTCCAGAACTAACTTTGTGAGCATCTTAAGTAGGGTTTTATTGGTACTTCAGCAAGACCATTAGCCCGAGGATAATATAGAGAGCTAAATTTATGAACGATCCGGAGGGTGCGAGTAAGTGCTTGCACTAAGGAATTCACAAAATGTGTGCCCTGATCTCAAACAATCTCTAAGGGAAGACCAAACCGAGGGAACACATCAATCATCAAACATTTGACCACCATTGCCATAGTGGCGGACCATAAAGCCCAAGCATCTGCCCACCGAGTAGCATAATCTGTACAAATAAGTATATATTGATGATGAGTGATCGTCGTCGGAGGTGTAATGGGACCAATGAAATCCAAGCCCCACTTTTGAAAAGGTTCAAGGGGAGCAACAGATTGCAATGGAAAATGATGCCCCTTGAAAAGGTTCAAGGGGAGCAATGGAAAATGATGCCAGTGCAAAGGTTGTCCCAATCGTTGGCAAGCATCACACGTTTTAATAGAAGTAGCAATATCACGCTGCATAGTGGGCCACCATAAGCCACTGTGCAGAATTTTTCAGTAAGTAAGATCGACTGAAAAATGGCCACCGAAAGGAGTAGAATGTGCCATGGCAATAACCGAAGGAACTTCATGGGGTGGAATACACCGTAAGAGTGCACTAGAAGGGTCCAAGTAATACAACTGTCCAACAATAAGCTGGAACCATTGACTATACATGGCCAATTTACAACAAGTCGAAGTAGAAGTATTAGTTGGGGGGCTTCCACTAGTGAGGAAGGTCAAAAGAGTATCATAATACAAAGGTGCCACTGGGAGCTCCTGACCTTCATCTTGGACCGAATCAGTCGCATAGATAGCAAGGGTAGTATCATCAATTCCACCGGGAGGTTCACCGAAATCAAGCCAAGATAAGAAATCAGCTAAGGCATGAGCTGAGCCTGGACGATGTACGACCACGTAATCAAATTCTTGCAGTAACAACACCCACCTGGCTAATCTTCCCCCTAAATGTTGCTGACAGACAAGATAAACCAGGGCAGCATGATCCACATGGAACGTAAATTGGCGACCCAACAAGTAGTGCCGAAATTTCTTCACCGAATAGACCAAGCCGAGGCATTCGCGCTCAGTGATTGAATAATTCCTTTCAGCAGTTGCTAATCGTCAGCTAGCATAATAGACAGGACGAAACCACTTATCCTGTTTTTGCATGAGCACACTACCGATAGCATTGTCTGATGCATCCACGAAGACATGGAGCAAAAGCTGCCAGTTTGGTGCTTGCAGTATAGGAGCCTGGGTTAATAGTGTTTTCATTCAATCAAAGGCAATTTGGCACTCTTCATTTCACATGAACTATTAGGGAGTACTAGTAATCAACCGATTCAAGGGTACGGCTAAATGTGCAAGCCACCGAAGATGTTACCCATGCCAACATATTTGGCCAAGGAATCGCATAACCTCCTTGGGTGTCATCGGGGAAGGTGCTTGTAATACAGCTTGCACTTTATCTGGATCCACCTGAATACCTTGCTTTGAAATAATATGACTGAGCAACTTGCCACAGGAAACCGAAAAGACTGACTTGCTGGGATTTAAGCATAACCGGAACTCTCGACACTTAGAGAAGCAGCACCGTAGGTGGTAAAGGTGAGCTGATGTATCACCCGATAACAAAAAATCATCCAGATACACTCGCATAGAGGTGGTTAAATAGGGGGAAAACATTTCTTGCATACATCGTTGGAAGGTATTAGGAGCATTGCAAAGACCAAACCACATCACCGTACACGCATATACACCCCAATTTGTAATAAACACTGTCTTTGGTATGTCCATTTCAGCCATGCGCACCTGATTGTAGCCACTATAACCATCCAAAAAGGAATACATCTCGCGTCCGGCAACATCATCGAGCATTGTATCCAGAAAGGGAAGTGGGAAGGGATCCGATACAGTCGCCGCGTTTAGTTTTCGGTAAGCTCGTGTGCTGACCAGTCCTGCAATAATTTGGCTTGTTTCAGTCAGGGCCTCCCGAATAGCAAATTGTAGTCCTCAGTTGAGTCCAGTAATTCTAGAATAACAAAAGTCATTTTGAACACCACTCCTTGAAGAGTAATGGGTATATCATGTACCAAACCCACTGGATAGACCTTGGACTGATCCGCCATTCGCACAAAAAATTGAACAGGTTCAATATGAGTCCATCCTAATCATTTACAAAGGGAGGCTGTCGCAATATTCGCATTAGAACCTCCATCAATTAACACTTGTTTGATTTTATGGTTTTTTTATACCATACCGTAATTAAAGGAACAACATGGTCCATCATAGAATCAGTTTCTGGACTAATAGTAGCTGTAGTGGGTGTACAGAAAGATTCAGGACAAACTTGTTGCTGAAATTGTTGTCGTACACCCAAAACCAAGGCTAACAATTGCCCCAACGATATTGTAATGGAGGCTTGCAAGAGAATATTCCACACAGAATCAAAATTTGAGGTGCTTCTTATCGCATTCGGTGGACTCTCCGACGGTGCTTTCACCGGACTCGGTGCTTTCGGTGGTGGATTTGGTACTGTCTACTGAACCCTGGTACTAGATCTGGAAAAACTGTTGGTTCTTGAATGGCCCACATACTAGCTTTAGTAAAAACTCTCTGTTGTTCTTGAATGCCAGGCTCAAAAATCTCAGCAGCTGGTTGTAATTTCTTGCCGGACCAGCTTTGGATTACTACCGCTTGAGTATCTACTACTGAAATATATACCATGTTGGCCATTGGATTCTGTCGCTCTTTTCTTCATTTATCATACTCGACTGCCTCTTTACAATACCTTCGGATATGTCCAATCTCACCGTAGAAATGGCATCTGGGTGGCGGGAGGGATGTTTCTTCACCTGATTGATCGAAATTCCATCGAGTTTGGCCGAAATTGTTTGCTCATGTTCCCCGACTGCAAACAGTAGTGAATGCCCATTCTTCATTCTGCACAAGGTTTGCAGACTCTGTTTTTGGTGTAGAAGTCTCTACAACAACCATTCTAGCCTCTTTTGTAGCCAATTTTGGACGGTTCTTTATGATATTATCGTTTCCTTTACAATACTTATAAAAGAATTTTTGCTTTTCTAATTTCTTCTCATCTTTGTCTTCCTTCTTCAAATGTGCAACATTTGTAGATTTCTGCGTACTAGTAGATGAGCTCCATTTACCTTTGCCCTTTTGACTAGCCAAGAAAGCTTGATCTGCAACATGCATAATGGACATGTTTTGCCTAGAGTGTTCTTCCTGCAATAGAACAGAGATTAACTCCTCAAATGTCAAGGCATTTGGATTGCCTTTCATCATTAAATGAAGAGTAGAAGCAAAACTCTGATTCTCTGATATGAATCAGGAAGACCATTCATAATGGTTTGCATAAGTGAGCTATCTGGTATAACTTCATCAATAGAAATCAATTTTTCCTTCAAGTCTTAGATCTTTGTTAGAAGATTGTCCATAGAATCACCTTCATTCATATGCTCACTCTCCAACTGTTTTTGGAGGTAAGCAACACAAGCCTCATTCCTATCCTGTTACATGTGGTAGGTGTATCCCAAGCATCCTTAGCTGTTTTGCAAGAGTGAATGTGAGAAATATTGACACGTTGACAAACAAGGCTATCAATGCATATGCCTAAGCATCTCTGCCATCCCAACAAATTTGCTCTATAGTAGCTGCAACCAAAACTGTAGCACGAATAGGAACATGAAGAATATCATCATCTTCAATGTCTTCTACATCAGCTTCAGTACCTGTATTTGCAAGTGAAATAGGATGTTTTTCAACACCTTGCACAATGTTCCACAGTCCTTTTGTGACCAATACATGACTTATCATATAAGCCTATAATGGGTAATTCGTACCATCCAACTTATCCTCAATAGCCAACATACAAAATAGATCACTACTTTCAGCCATGGCCACTAACTAAAATACCCTGATGCAAAAAAATGAATGTATCTCAAAAAGTTGAATAGAACTACCCTATCAAGTTCTACTGAACCTGTAGCAGACTTCGAGACGCTTATATTGGTGAACCAAAACGTGTATATATTTTTGGCACAAAAAGACAAAATTACCTACACAAACGCTTTGATAGCACGTTTGGAGGTTGAAACGGGCTCAAATCATGATTTTGGCATCAGAGGGGTGTGTCTGGAGGGGTGTCGATGATGCCCTAGATGAAGCAGTGCCCTGCTCTGATACCAATTGTTGCAGCTAGATGTTTGCACAAGCACACGAGCAAACAAAGGTCTTAGCTAATCGGATTGTAGATCATCTTTAGTGTTGGCTCAATGAGGATCAAAAGGGCTTCATTAAGGAAGGATCTATCCTAGAAGCCATTATCAATGTGTGGAAAGGCCTAAATTTTGCTAAGGAGTCACCCCAAGATGTTCTTTTCATCAAGAATGATTTTGACAAGGCCTATGATTGCCTTAAGTGGGGGTTCATTCTATAGTCCTTGAAGGATCTTGGGTGTGGGCTGAGATTCATCAAGATGATCTCTACTCTATTGGGTAAGACCTCTACACGTATTAACATAAACGGCCAACTCTTGTGTGTGATCAGATTAAAGAGGTCTATTAGATAGGGCTTACCCCTTGCTCCTCTTTTGTTCACTATTGCCACTCACAACCTTAACTACCTAGTTAATCATCAAGCTCAGCTTGGGAAGATTTAGGAGTCGTTACTTCACCATAGGCAAAACCCAATGTAATTGAGACTCTTTTTTAATGATACGAATGCTTTTGTACAAAACAAAAGCAACAACATCACAAACTTCAAGCAATGCCTTAGCACCTTCTGCATTGCCCTTGGCTCCAAGATAAACCATTCTAAGACTGCTTTCAAGGCAAAAGCAAGGCCCACCCTGCAATTCTTGATCAATCAAGACTGCTCGGAGCTACCTAGCAAACAAATCTTTAGGTTTTTGGGAATACCAATGGGCTTCGATGTTTCTCTTGGACAAAGATGGGATTGGGTTCTTGCCAAACTTGAACATAAATTTGGCTATTTGAAATGGATGCAACTCAACTTGGATGGGCATGCTATAATGATTAAAACTATTTTTCTTTCATCATTTATTTACTTTCTAGCATGTTGGAGACTGAAAGACAAAGAGTTACTAAAATTGGAAATTTCATGTATAAACTTCATTTGGATGAGGAATCACAACAAAAGGGGTATGCACAAGGTCAAATGGGATTTCTGTACGACCCAAAAAGATGATGGTAGCTTGGGTATTTTGGATATTATGATAATGGAGGATGAAATGGCCACCATATAGGTGACTAAAGGATGGTACAACTCAAAAGCATCATGGGTAAGTTGATTCTCATAAACAAATATGTGCTTACTTTAAAGGACCTCCCTAGATAGAAGGATCTTGACCTTATCACTTTGATCTTTTCTCCTATTCTAGTGACTCTGATCCTAGAGGGTAAGACTTGGTTTGCTCGTGGTGAAAGAGTTGGACCATAATGAAACCATACATCAAATTGAATGAGGGCTAAAAATGGGCGGCTGAGATCACACAAAATGAATCTATATAGTTTTCTATAAGGGTATTCAAAAAAGTTGACTTTGTTGAGAAATAAAGGGAAAAAAGACTATGGAATAAATTATTTCATGTTTGGAAACATCTTTGGAATCAAGAAAGAAAATGTTGGATTAGGTTCAAAGATATTGACCTGACAACTAGAATTGACCATGATGAGTGGTGCCTATTAAGGTGTAAAATCAACTCCTGGGAGATCTCAAAATCATGTCTCCTACTCATTCAGGATCTCCCTTGCATCATGAGGGATCCCATGAGCAATTTTGCACTTCAATATATTAGTTTTTTTATTAAGTAAAGCACACGAGAATAAGCCTAGGCCAAACTTCCTTTTGAAAAAAGAAAAGAGACTTCATTTTCTTTATGCGCCATGGATCTCGGCATTATGCATTGCAACTAGGTAGGAACTTTTCATCGATGCTCCTAGACTTGAAAACAGAACTTCATAACTTGACATGGTGGGTGTAGTCTATAGTATAACACAAGTCAAGAGCTCAAAAACTTTGGAGCGGCTCTAATGAATCCTTAAGAATGAGGATAAAGTTGTTCTATCAAATTCCAAGCCTATAGGGAAAGTAGCTTTGTATCAAAGTCTTAAAAGAAAAAAAATTATTGATAAAAAATCAAAATTAGCATGCAACTAGGAAAAACGAGTAGAATTTATAAAAGAGAGCGCTTTTAAGAAAAGTTAAATAATATAGAGAAGGCAACCATAAGTAAGAAAAAAAAAATGCTCACATTGATAAGATGAGGATAAAGGAGATGAATTTGCAAAAATTGAGCTCTTCAACTCATGGTAAAAAACTTCCTTCTATAGATGTGTATATGAAAGTGTGCATATGAAATAGTGCCCATACAACAAGCATAGAAGCTTGAACTTTAGCTCGAGAAGGAGGTACTTGTGTTTGTGTCTGTGTGTGTGCACATGAATTAGTACATTTTGGTAGTGATGTGTGAATACACTTAATACTTTTAGGGCACTTTTTCTCTTCTTTAGGATTTTTTATTTTCAACCTCCTACATACACTTGGAACCCAAAGGATACTTATCTTTATACATTCCACACTTAGAAATTCATCTTGTGTTGTACTCATAAACGTCTTCTTCTTTTTTATTATTTATGCACATTCCCACTCTTGTAAATTGCAATAATTGATGTTCGAGAAGGTTATGGTTTCTTGAGGTGTGTTGTCAACACCATGTATGCACCTTCTTAGTTTGATGTGAAATTTGGTGAGCATTGTCACAACTGACAAACGCTATAGGTAAACTTGAACAGTTGGGTGACTTTGAAAATTCCAATATTAAATTGTGTTCCACTATAATCAACCAAACAAGTAAAATGGTGACACATAGGATACTTATATCTAATTTTTTTCAAGAAATCCACATTTTTGTGCATCAAGATATACTCATTCACCATGGTTAAGAAAAATTATGTATTTTGTATGGTGTTCCATGAGGATAAGTTAGATGGTTCTAATGCACCATGTATTGGTTGCAAAGGGATTGTTTGGCTGTAAGAAAAAATCCTACACACACAAGAGATAATGATTTCTAGATTTCCACTTTGCAAAGTGTACATGCACAAAAGCAAAATGAAAAGAAGAGTGTACACAAAATGAAAGAGTGTGAGAGACTCAAAGTGACTAGACCAAGAAACAAGTAGAGTCAAATGGATTAAAAATGAGCTTTCTAAGAGCATGGAGTAGGCTCTACAAGATTCTAACAAAGTACAAAGTGGGGCAAAGGCCATCCTTATATGGAGTTGGAGTAGGCTCTCTAAAGTGCATCATATGTGGGATAATTTCCCCTGCCTGAGAATGAATACAATGGTAGAAGCAAATGGCAAGGTACCCAGATACAATTACAATATAAAATGACATTAGGGAAAAAACTAAACCCTCCTTGGACCTTTTAAATTAAAGGTTGATTAGGGATCCACCAATGAGAGGAGAGTAGAGGACATAGTCTAGAGCCTTAATCTACTAGACTAGGCATAGACTTCCATGGTTTTTTCTTAGTCAAAGGGATGAAAACAAGCACAAAGATGTGGTTTCGTTGGCGTGGCTAGTCTGGAAGAGAATGGGAATTCATATCAACCATTGGTTGGCCTCAAGGATCCAAGGGTTTGTGTTATTTTGCAAAAATTCAAGTTCGGGTATAGAATAAACCCTTGGATTATTTCAAAATAATGTGGTTCTTATTTGTGGGGCTTGGAAGAAGGCGCTTACCTTTATGGGCCATTAATGGAGGACATTGAACAATCAGTTCAAAGGCATCTTTTTCTATTCACCCTTGGCTTGATGCTTGATCTAAGGTATCAAGAAGGTTCTCCTCATCCAAGTGCGCCTTTAAATATCTACCCTTAGATGGATGGTCAATAGGACAATAAAAATGTATGGTGCCTTTTGCTTTTTGGAAATCATTCTCCACCCTTACATTAGAGGCTCATCCAATGGTCCCCATCTCCTTAAAACTAAGATCATCCCCATTTCTAGTTTGCCCTTGGATTTTTGAGAGATCAAATGCTTCACATTCTTCTAGAGAATGTGCACCAAGGACCCATGGATATATGCTGACTAACTCCTTCTCCCCATCTATTGTGAATCCTAACCCTTGATTTTAAGCATCCAAAGGCCATTTTTTTTTTTGGTTGTGTTTGAGTATTCTATCTGCGAATCGAAAAAAAAAACTGTTTATTCTACAATATCATTAGTGGTATAGGATCTTCCCCTAAAAATTAGGGATCCTTACATGGCCCATCCATGGCTCATTTTTTTCCCCAATGATATAAAATGGAGTGTCTCCTAGATACAAAATGGAGATGCACTCATGCATATAAAAATGGTAATGAAACACAAGAACTCATGTCATCAACATCACTTTGCAACTCCATTTTGGAGCAACTGAATGTTGTAGAGGTCCACCAAGTGTTGGAGTGGAACTACACATAAAGCCTTCATGAAAATGCCTATCAGGCTCTCCTGAGAGGTACATTGCTCCATAGTAATCTCTTGTGATATGAGATTCTCATGGATGAAATGGTAGTAGATCTCCATATGCTTCATTCAAGCATGGAACACTAGGTTCTTGGTGATGGCCAAGGCTAACTAGTTGTCAGTGCAGATGCATGTTGCAGTATCCTGCATAATACCAGTTTCAGATAATAAACATTGAAGGCACATGGCTTGATATGCTGCAAAGTTGAACGCTTGGTAGTTGGCCTCATTGGATGATAGAGAAAATGTAGGCTTACGTGCCCAAGAGATAGGTCTTGAGCCAAGCAAGAATATGTATCCAGAATTAGACTGCCAATAATAAGGATCACTAGCCTAATCTAAATCTGAATATCCAACAAGATCAATGCCCCCTTTGTACCAAAGACCATGATGTTGAGCAGGCAAGGTATCAAAGTAGTATCTGAGTAGTATCCCAATGTGTCTAATGAGGTTGATGTGCAAATCGACTGAGTATACCAATGTCATAGGCAATATCTAGTCTAGTGTTGGCTAGGTAAAGTAAAGAACCAACTAGCCATCAATAAGCATGCACATCTGCAAGTGAAGGGAGTCCTCTATGGAGCCACACTCTCAGTGTCTCAAGAGGAGGCCGAGGGAAAAAGGTTTGTCATGTAAGACACACCTTTTTTAACTCTTCCTACTTATTTTTCACTTCTGCCTTGAGAAGGAATCGCTAGGGCTTAAGACCAAAAAGGTGTAGAGAATCACCAGTTCCCTTTACCACTTCCTAAGTGAAAAGGCTACTAACAAATAGAGAAGGAGCTGTCATTGGGAAACCTGCAAGAGAGGGAGAGAGGGGGGGAGAGAGAATGGGAGAGCAAGTTGGAAAGAAAAATATAGAGAAAAAAAGGAGAGGGAGAGATGGAAAGACTAAGAAAGATAAAGAGAAAAAAAGGAGAGGGGAGAATGAGATGGCAAGAAAGATAAAGAGAAAAAAAGAGAGGGACAGCAAGAAAATGAGAGACATGGAGAAATCAAGAGAAAGGAAGAGGGAAAACCCCATGCAAGGGAGGCACAAGAACAAAAAAATCTCTTCCATAGTGCTAGCCTAAGAGCTTACCTTCAAAAACCCAGACTAGAAGACCTTAAGCAAGAAAAACCTCTAAACCACTCAAAGATTAACCTCTTCAAAAAACTCAACTTCACAAAAAGAGAGTCTTAACTAAACACACACACACAAGGCAAACATAAGAAACAAAATGCGTCCCTGGAACAAATATAAACAATATCACTACAACATATCAGGCGTGTACCGAGGCATATATCGGGGCAAATGCACAAGCATGATTTTTCCCCGACGTTGGTGTAAGGGTTGGCATAGGCATTGGTAACAAAGCATCAATACAGGCGTCAGTCTAGGCATCAATAAAAAAGTGCCGATACAACCGTCGATATTTTTGATGCTCATACCAGCACCTATACTAACACCTATATGGATGGCTTTGCTGGGCATACTGTCGTGCATATTGATGACCATGCTGGGAATACCGATGCTGATACCGATGACCATATCTGCATTTTTTTTTTGGGCAGAGTGTATTGTCTCTTGCTACAACAACATTACCATTATGTTGTCTAGAAAAAGACAATACACTCTGCCCAAAAAAACTAAGTACATGTGATGTGTACTCTAATGGCAACCCAAACTTATGTTTGTGTATGTATGCATATGTTTGTGTATGTATATGTTTACGTATATGTGTATGTATGTGTGTGTACGTATGTGTGTGAATGTATGTATGCATATGTATGTGTGTGTGTATGTATGCATGCGTGTATGTATGCATGTGTATATGTGTGTGTATGTATGCATGTGTATATGTGTGTGTATGTATGCATGTGTGTATATGTGTGTGTGTGTGTATGTATGCATGTGTGTATGTGTGTGTATCTATCTCTATCTCTCTCTCTCTCTCATTCTCTCTCTATCTCTTTACTCTCGCTCTCTCTCTTTCTCTCTCTCTCTCTTTCTCTCTCTTTCTCTCTCTTTCATATCTCTCCCTCACTATCTCTCTCTCTATCTCTCACTCTCTCTCTCTCTCTCTATCTCTCACTCTCTCTCTCTCTCTCTATCTCTCACTCTCCCTCTTTCTCACTATCTATCAATAGAGAACAAAAAAATTACTTATAGGTATGTCCCTCTTTTGGATCACTGTTGTCAAAGCATAACGAACGTTGTCTCTCATTTAATTCCAAAAAGTTGATGCCAAAAAATGTTGAAATTAAATGTACAAGCTCATTTTCACATGCCATGTGCAATCAAATAGGCATGTATCTTCTCATACCAAGCACGTGGTGCTTGCTTTAAACCATATAATGCCTTCTTTAACCTACACACTTGGTTTTCATGCCCTTTTTGCACAAAACCACAGGGCTGAAAAACATACACTTCTTCATGCAAGTCACCATTCAGAAATGCAGTTTTAATGTCCAACTGATGTACATTCCAACCACGATGAGCTACAAGTGCACATATGCTCCAAACAGTAGTCATACGGCATGTAGGTGCAAAGGTCTCATCAAAATCATTGCCTCTTTCCATCGCATAATCCTTTGCAACAAGCCTAGCCTTATACCTGTCAACTGTTCCATCAGGCTTACGCTTCAACTTGTAAACCCACTTAGTGCCAATGGCCTTCTTGCCAGGAGGCAAGTCACATAAAGACCAAGTACCATTCTTCATTATAGCATCATATTCAGATTACATAGCAGCCATCCAATTTTCTGAATTTTGTGCTTCATCAAACAAAACAGGCTCATTCTCATCATAGAGGCTAGATGCAACCAAGCATAGCAAACTGATGCAAACAAGGCACTATGAGAGCCTGAACGAGTACGATATGATAGAGGTGCATCTAATTTGCTATCACGCAAAGTCTGCACTAGCCATTTTGGCATAGTTTTTGCTTGCTCAATATCAACTCTCTCATCAACAAGTGCATCATGTAAATTTGCATAAAAAATGGAATGATCTGCATCATTACGTGAAACTTGCAAAGGTTGAGAAGTTGCCTCATTAGGACCAGCACTAGACTATCCACGTGTAAAAAGAGGCAGCAAAGTATCATACATGTCTTTGGAGCTAACAGATGTCTCCTTAGTACATGAAAGTAATGGCTGAATAGCATCTTCCACAAAAGCAACATCACGGCTAACCAGAATGCGTTTAGTCTGTGGATGATACAGACGATAGCCTTTACTTTCAGAATTGTACCCAACAAAAATACATTTTACTGCTTTATCATCCAATTTTCTACGATGTTGTTTAGGCACTAATGCATATGCCAGACAACCAAGAACACGCAGATGAGCAAAAATGGCTTGCAATCATGCCAAGCCTCATATGGAGTGATAGACTGCAATGCTTTAGTGGGACACCTGTTAAGTACATATGCTGCACACATGACAGCCTCAAGCCAGAAACTATGTGGTAAAGCCTGACTCTTGATCATACACCTCGCCATCTCCATGAGTGACCTGTTATTTTGTTCAGCAACACCATTCTATTGAGGTGTATATGGAACTGTACACTGTTGTTTTATCCCACATTCAGCCAGAAATGCATTAAAATTAGAAGACATATATTCCCCCCCTCGATCAAAACGGACGGTGCCCATTTTACATGATGATTGATTTTCACCTAAAACTAAAAACTGTTTGAAGCACATGAACACTTCGGACTTTGCCTTCAATGGATATACCCATGCATGCGTGGAAAATCATCAATGAAAGTCACGAAGTAAAGATAATTTCCAAAAGAAGGTGTCTGCATAGGACCATAGACATCACTATGTACAAGCTGCAATTTATGAGTAGCCCAAACTGAACCATCTTTTGGAAATGAGGAGCGCTGCATTTTGCCAAAAATACAACCTTCACAAACATTTTTTCTAGGTGCCTCAAGTTTGGGCAAAGAGGACGCCATTTCATATTTTTGCATGCGTAGGAAACTAGCAAAATTCATATGACCAAAGTGTGCATGCCAAAGCTTTGCATCTGACATAGCCTGAGAATCATGTACTGCACATGCCGAATCATTCACAGATCTTTCATAGTCTATGAGCTTATACAGCCCATGACATAAAATGCCAGAAGCAATAATCACATTGCCATTTGACAAATCATGAACTGTACACCTTTCATCAACAAATTTCACAACCAAGCCAATCTTGGCTAATGCAAAAACTGATAACAGGTTCTTCTTGATCCCTGGCACAAATAATGCATCTGACAAAATGAAAGAACTACCATCAGTAGTAGTCAAGATGATCTTACCAACTCCCATAACAACATAAGAGGAGTTGTTGGCGCATGTAACAGTATTCCCTATAGGGGCAGGCTTGAGTGAAGAGAATAAACTGTGCCGTGAGGTAATATGTTTGGTTGCCCCACTGTCAAAGTACCAAACATCTGAGTCTACTCCAAACATGCATTGCTCATGAGAAGATGGGTCAAAACTGCAAACATGGTGTAGAGGCTTCTACAACAACCATTCTAGCATCTTTCTTCTTTGCCTCTTTAGCAGCAAGTTTTGGATAGTTCTTTATGATATGATCATTCCCTTCATAGTACTTGCAAAACAATTTCTGCTTTTCTGGCTTTTTCTCATCTTTATCTTGGTTCTTCGAATGTGCAACATTTGCAGATTTCTGCTTACTAGTAGATGAGCTCCATTTTCCTTTGCCCTTCTGACTAGCCAGGAAAGCTTGATCTACAACACGCATAATGGACCTATTCTTCCTGGGTGATCTTCCTCCAACAGAACACAGACTAACTCCTCAAATGACAAGGCATTTGGATTGCCTTTCATCATCAACCGAAGAGTAGAAGCAAAACTCTGATATGAATAAGGAAGACCATTCAGAACGATCTGCACAAGTGAGCTATCTGGTATAACCTCATCAGTAGAAATTGATTGTTCCTTCAAGTCTTTGATCTTTGTTAGATAACTGTCCATAGAATCACCTTCATTCATGTGCTCACTCTCCAATTGTTTTCGAAGGTAAGCAACACGAGCCTCATTCCTAGCTTGGTACAACGTGGTAAGTGTATCCCAAGCATCCTTAGCTGTTATGCAAGAGCGAATGTGAGGAATAATAGCACGTTTGACAGACAAAGCTATCAATGCATGTGCATGAGCATCTCTGCCATCCCAACGAATCTGCTCTGCAGTAGGTGCAGTAGAAACCACAACACCAACAAGAATATGCAGAATATCATCATCTTCGACACCTTCTGCCTTAGCTTTTGTACCTGTAGTTTTAACAGTTGCAGGTGTGATAGGAAGTTTTTCAACACCCTGCACAATGTTCCACAGTCCTTTTGCAACCAATACATGTCGCATCATATAAGCCCATAACGGGTAGTTGGTACCATCCAACTTATCCTCAATAGCCAACATACGGAATACATCACTACTTTCAGCCACGGTGACTAAAATACCTTGATGCAAAAAAATTGACTGTATCTCAAAAAGTTGAACAGAACTCCCTAGACCGATTTCGCTAGACCTGTAGTAGACTTTGAGATGCTTATAGTGGTGAACAAAAGCCGGTATATACCTTTGGCACAAAAAGACAAAATAGCCTCTAGAAGCATTGCGATAGTGTGTTCGGAGGCCGAAATGAGCTCAGATCACAATTTCAGCACCACAAAGCAAAGATGGTTTGATCTCGAAAACACGCTGAGTACGCTCACCAAAATTTGCGCGATTCTGAGACTGCAACCGGAGGAGTGTCGACGGTGCCCTAGATGAAGCGACGACCTACTCTGATACCAATTGTTGGAGTTAGACGTCTATGAAAGCACGCAAACAACACAAGGAAGAAGAAGAATCTTGGAGCACAACACACAATACTAAATGTATTATCACTAGAATGTACAAAGATAAGTAGCCCATTAGGGCAATAGGTGTATATACAAGCCGGGGGAAAAAAACCTCCTAAAGAGGGAAAAAAGTGCCCCGATGGTCCTAGAGTGTTCACACACATCACTACCTAAATACATCAACAACCATTTCTTGTGTTTAAAAACACATTGGAAAGCTTATTTTGTTTAATTTCTTTGTCTAAAATATCTCCTTCAAAGCTTATATATTCTGTGAGATATCAGTCAAAGAGTGAAGTCCAATTTTTTAGCATACCTGTGTAGATAAGAAGTCTATTTTGGTCGGTTAACTTTCTTGACCAAAACATATCCAAATGGCTTGATTTTTGACTTTTTGGAAAGCAATTTGCATATACTTTCTCTCTCTCAAATATCTCACTCAAAGAATTTATATTTCTATGAGATATCTGTCCAAGAGTGAAATCTAGTTTTTCAATATACTTGTGTGCTCAGGTGGTCTATTTTGGTCAGTTGAGTTTCCTGACCAAAACTCATCCAAATTACTTGATTTTTAGCTTGTTGAAATGCTATTTGTGTGCAATTTTTCTATTCCAAATATCTTCCTCAAAGAATATATATTCAAGGAGTTATCAAGCCAAGAGTGAAGTTCCATTCTTGAACATACTCACTACAAGGAATACGAGCATATAACGACGATTAAGGTGACACAATTTCGTCGCTATAAAATTGCAAAATGCATCGTAATGAGCATCACACGCCCACCGTCGATTAAACGATGAGCCAAACGAAGTTTTTTGCAACTTGTGGTGTGATGGGGTCTGCAACGCTCGCATAGAGCATCACTAATATGACAATTTTAAATAGCGTCGCATAAGCGATGATTTTTTGCATCGCATAAGCGACGCTTTTTGACGTCGCATAAGCGACGCTTTTTGACGTCACATAAGCGATGCTAATACATGTCGCTTATGTGACGCCAACGACGCGTAGCATCGCTTACACGACGGTCTGTTGATGGAAAAAAATTAAAACGTTGGAGGCTCTTCAATCGGCATTTTCACGCATCTGATCGAAGAGCTCTCCAATGTTCGCAATTGCGCTGCGCTTACGAGCTGAAGCAAGTATATGCAAAATTGTTGTTTTGCCTAAGCTCTCTCTTATTGTCTCCCTCTGTCTCTGTTTCTCTCTTTCTACATCTTTCTCTCTTTGAATTCTCTCTCTCTCTCTCTCTTCTTTCTCTCTTTATTGTAGGTTATTCAAGAAGCTAACCAAGCAAAAAGTATGGCTAACTATTGTAAGTACAATTTATATTCTTTGTATATCATTTGAATTGTATTATTTTCATTAGATAGCATACTCACACTTATTGATATGCAATTATACACTTATACATGATGAAGATGCACTTTCACACATATACACATATACACATGCACATACACACACATATATACACACAGATACATGTGCTCATACACTTAGACATACACACATATACACATGCATATGCACAAACATTTCTACAACCACATAAAAAGAGTTACATGCATGCATTATTGCATATATATATATATATATATATATATATATATATATATATATATATATATATATATATATATATATATATATATATATATATATATATATATATATATATATATATATATGTACATTAACATATACGCAAATACATGTATGTGCACATCCACATGCATGCACATTCACATGCATGCACATGGATGCAAATGGAAATGCATCCACATACACATGCATGTTTCATACATATACACATGCATATACATACATTATACACATATATACGCATATATATGCACATACGTACACACACATATACACATGCACACACACATGCACATACCTACATATACACATATACATGCACATACACACATATACACATAGAGTTACACATATACATGCACATACATATACACACACATACACATGCACATGCACATACTCATACACACATATACACTTACACATGCACATGCACATACATACATATACACACACATACACATGCACATACATACATATACACACACATGCATATACACTTAGGTAGACACATATGAATGAATTATATAATTAAAGTATTAAAACACATATACACATGCACACACATGCACATACCTACATATACACATATACATGCACATACACACATATACACATAGAGTTACACATATACATGCACATACATATACACACACATACACATGCACATGCACATACTCATACACACATATACACTTACACATGCACATGCACATACATACATATACACACACATACACATGCACATACATACATATACACACACATACAAATACACTTAGGTACACACATATGAATGAATTATATAATCAAAGTATTAAAACACATGCTTAATATAAAGAATAATAACAATCAATAGAACAAAACTCTTCATTACTTAATACCATACACACAATTCAAAACATAACTGAAATGAAAAATATATAGATAATATATATATATATATATATATATATATATATATATATATATATATATATATATATATATATATATATATATATATATATATATATATATATATATATATATCAATGTAAATACATATAATCCAATGTCATAATCAACTAAAATCCTAATCATCATCATCATGATGATCATCATCATCATCAGCAGTATCATGATCATCCTAATCATCCTCATCCTCATCGTCATGATCACCCTGTGACGATCGAGATCGTCCCTCCTGTGTCTGTCTCTCCACCTCATCCATATCTATCTCTCCATAATACTCCTGTATTACATATAACAAACATAAATAAATAAAACAATTAAACCATTACACATGTAGCTACAAAACCATTATGGCCCCTCCATCCACTATTACTAATGCTGGTCGTGGTCTCTTTATTGTAGAGGATTTGTATGTGCCTCCAAACTTTGAAGTCACTCTTATGTCATTTTGTGGTCCTATATATGGATGGGGAGATTGGCATCGACTTTCACGTTATGTTCAAAGCATGAGTACTTATGGAATATGCTTGAATGCAGCATCCCTTACTAGTAGAAGGATTTTACATGCAGAAAATGAAAGATTATATATTGATGGAAGACCTTACACACATGGAAATATAGCAGGTTTAATAAATAGTAGTCGAGGGTTACATAATAGTTCAAGGACTAATTGCACATTTGAGGAGCGTGAAAATAGTCATGAATCACCATACATGAGTAGAGATGTATCAAGATACATAGTTGTCAATGCTATTACTACATTACATGCCGGTGATGAACTATTAGTGGATTATGGATGGCGTAGACCTCCAAGAGCACCTTTTAGCTAGAGAGAATAAAAATTTTCTATCCATATTTAATAAGTTATATACTTAATTTTATATTTAAAGTTTACTTTTTATTCATTTATGGAATACTAATGAATTTTATTTATATGTGTAGATTCCAACGTATGATGTTGATGATATTCCTCCACAACATTCACAATTGCCAGTAAGACCTCATTTATCAGAAGCTTCTATGAGGAGGCTACACAAAAGTAATCCTGTGGAATATGCAAGGTTGAAAGATCTATATTCAAAAGACGATAAAGTACAATATTTGTGTGACAATGATGAAGATGATAGCATGACAGATTTTATTGAGGATTGGTATCAAAATGACAGTGAGAGCATTGATATTTCAAAAATAAGAAATATCTTCGAGAGGAATGTCTAAAGCATGTATATGAAGGAAGTCGTTTGACACGACT
The DNA here is from genome assembly GCA_020310875.1 of Ceratopteris richardii. NCBI lineage: Eukaryota > Viridiplantae > Streptophyta > Polypodiopsida > Polypodiales > Pteridaceae > Ceratopteris > Ceratopteris richardii. The sequence continues at coordinate 90,819,174 of CM035431.1, read as the reverse complement.
AAGTGCGAGCTTACTTATTCTCAATCTTCAAAATTGTTTTGGATGGAGTAATGTATCTGTTTCGACACTATTAAGGTATAATTTTCAATTTTCTATCTATTTATATATATATGCATAAATAAATATATATATATATAAATACATGCATATATAAACATACACATAATATACATGAATGCATACACACATATAAACATACACACACATATACACACATTTTGAAGGATGGAAAAATAATTTTAAAGGATGGGCGAACAAAAAGTGTCCATTCAATGCAGGTTTTTATTCTTACTTTAGATAAGGTAAGAACAAGAACTTGAATTAATGGACACTTTTTGTCTGCACATCTTTTAAAACTATTAATGCATCTTTCAAAATATTTGCGAAAAATTTGATTGTTTGGATGGCAGGATACGATTGTTTGTTTTGGAGGATATGATGTACCTTCATTGAATGATTTGTCGATTCTATCATATGTTCAGTTTGAAAGTGTGAGAAGCGGATTTATAATTGCTATTCAAAGAATTTGGCACTGTTTATAGGCCATACAATGGTGACCTGGATGAATCGCATGCACAGAGGTTACTCAAGATAGAGCAACCTGATTATAATGGACTAGTGCCAGCAGGATTCTTGGGGTATGCAGTAAACCTCTTGCATGTCATTGATGAGCATCTGAACTTTAGGATACAAAGTGGAAATCATGGTGGCTTGAGAGGATCACTTTTATACAGCTTGTTCAAAGAAAACCTGAAGTTCTTTGAACAAGCTGTATAAAAGTGATCCTCTCAAGCCACCATGATTTCCACTTTGTATCCTAAAGTTCAGATGCTCATCATTGACATGCAAGAGGTTTACTGCATACCCCAAGAATCCTGCTGGCACTAGTCCATTATAGCCAGGTTGCTCTATCTTGAGTAATCTCTGTGCATGCGATTCATCCAGGTCACCATCATATGGCCTATAAATAGTGCCAAATTCTTTGAATAGCAATTATAAACCCGCTTCTCACACTTTCAAAGTGAACATATGATAGAATCGACAAATCATTCAATGAAGGTACATACTTCATATCCTCTAAAACAAACAATCGTATCCTGCCATCCAAAACAATCAAATTTTTCGTGAATATTTTGAAAGATACACATAAGCATACACATATATATAAAATTATATGCATATATATATGTATATTTATTTATTTACTTTTCTTAATATATCTTTTTTTGATGAACTTACAGGTTATTATCTGAAAAGTTTTTATCAAGTCAGAATATTCTTCCTACCTCACATGATGAAATGAAGAAGATAATCAACAATCTTGGTATAGATTATCAATGTATACATGCATGTCCTAACGATTGTATTTTATATAGAGGTGAATATGCAAACTCTTTGAAATGTCCCAAATGTCAATCTCCTCGATATAAAGGCGAAGAAGGTAAAATCCCAAAAAAGGTATTGAGACATTTACCATTGGCTCCATGGATTAGACATATGTTTCAAAGCCCCGAATTATCAAAGCTTTTGACTTGGGGACATGATCACAAAAGTACTGATGGAATAATCAGAATTCCTCATGATAGTGTTGCTTTTCAGCATATTGATTCTACATGGCTTGAATTTGCACAAAATCCACAGAATCTAAAGTTAGGAGTTGCATTAGATGGGGTTAATACATTCTCCATGAAATCCAGTAAATGGTCAACATGGCCAGTGGTAGTCATAAACTACAATCTTCTGCTATATCTTAGCATTAAAAGGAACGTTTAATGCTTTCACTTTTAATCCCAAGCAAAAGACAAGTTAAAGATATGAATATATATCTTGCTCCTCTCATTGACGATCTCCAAGAGTTATGGAGAGGTATTAATGTCACTGATGTATTGAAAAGCATCAATGAAAGACATATCACGGTTCATGGTATTGTGGCTTGGACTATTCACGATTTTCCAGGATATGGTGTTTGTTCAGGTATTGATGTAATTTTTTTATTCAATATGCATATAAATAAGTATGATTTAATCTAATTATATCTTTATCATTTTCATGATGCAGGAATATCTACTAAGGGTTATAAAGCTTGTCCATATTGTGGTGATTGGTTGAGATCAATCTATAGTAAGAATCTCAACAAAAATATTTATCTTCGACGTCGATGATTCTTGCCTGATGATCATCCATTAAGATCTAAAAGAGAAGCGATACATTTTAATGGAAAGCTTGAAATAGGTCAATGTCCAAAACCTATGACTCCTATGGATTGGTATAAAAAATGGACAGATGGACCTCTGATAGATCTAGAATCAGAAATCTTCAGTGATGATTCAGATAATGAGTATGTGAAGAGAGGTAAAGGAAAATTGCCACTCGCAGAGAACATATCAATATGGTATTCTTTGGAGTATTGGAAAGAGTTAAAAGTATGTCATCTTCTTGATCATATGCATATATTCAAAAATATTGGTTATTCACTATGGAAGCATCTTCTTGGACTAAAAGATACCATAGCATCAAGGAATGATTTGAAAGATAAAAAATCCAAACCAAAGTTATGGCCAATTTTTGATAGACATCGACAAGAAACGACTTATGCACCTGCTCCTTGGGTACTTACAACAAAAGAGATATAGACTATCAACAATAGAATTCAATTGATTAAGACTCCTACAGGATATGGAGCATCTTTTCAAAACATGTTTACTATGGATGATAAGAGCTTATCTGGGTTAAAGACCCATGACTGGCATAACTTTTTGAAACATATTTTACCTTTGGTTATTGATGGATGTACAACAAAAGGAGTACGAGATGTGATATATCGTCTTGGATCACTTATAAGGTAATTATGATACTTTTATATTTAATATGTATGAATATTGGATATCTTTTATTTTTTAATTAACCTCTTTATAATTGTTTTTATGATATGTATAGGTGGATTACATCCAAAGAGATTGACAAAAACTCGATCCCCCAAAAAACACATGAATGCAAAGAGCTACTATGTTTGATGGAGAAAGAAATTCCTACTTCATTTTTTGATATTCAGGTTCATTTATTAGTCCATCTTGTAGATGAAATAGAGATTGCAGGTGTTGTCAACACTCGATGGATGTTTTGGGTCGAGCGATTTATGGGAATATTAAAAGGTTATGTGTGACAAAGAGCGAAACCAGAAGGATCCATGGCAAAGGGTTGGATGCTTGAAGAGTGCATGTATTACATTAGTGAGTACCTTGAAAGAGTTATGAAGAAGCTCCACGTGCATGGACCAACGAGTCTTCTTCAAAAATAATAGATGAGGTATTATTAGGTAAGGGAGTTCCATTCTTATTTACATTTCAAGAAAAAAATGATGTTTCTACTTTTGTAGCATATAATAGTGAATGCATGCAAGCATTCCTTAGCGAGTACGAGGAACTTCAAAATCTCTGAAGTAAAAGGTGAAAAAACAAAAGATATAGACGTAATCTCGATAATAATGAGATTACAGATACATCTTCTTTCACGGATTGGCTATATAGTCGTTTGCAACGCGCCAACGCAAATAATGAAGAAATCTCAGATGAGCAAAGAGAGTTAATGATAGGTTGTGAACGAAAGGTAATTTTATTAAAATATTATTTTATTTTTTTCATATATGTATATTAGTTTCTATTTTCTAATTGAATTTATTTTGCAGGCTCGAATGTTCACTAATATGTGGGCTTTTGGATAGCATATTAGAATCAAAGCCATTGATTCTTTACGTAAAACAGAGGATTCTAGTATTGTTTCTTCTTTCAAGAAGCTATCATGTGCTAGCTCAAAAGACACAAACCTTATAGATAGCGAACTTGGTTACATAGGAACTATTGTTGGTATCTACGAAATTTCATTTCGTACATTCAAACAGGTAGAAAAAAGTTTATATTTTTTATGATAGAGTTAGTTATTTTTTTAAGCACCTAATGATGGGTTTTTGTTGTTATATATTTTGATAGGTCATTTTGAAGGTTGACTGGTTTCGAGTCGAGTATAAAGGTAGTAATTCCACATTAAGAAAGGAATTATCTGGGTTTAGGGCAATTGATTCTTCCAAGGTAATGTGATCTACTAAAGAACCATATATTCTTCCTAGGCATATTGAACAAGCATCTTTTTATAAAAAACCAGATGCTCATCCTTGGTGGCAAGTCATTCATGTGCAACCTAGAGGTAGGTCATTGTTTGAACAGTTTATTGTTAGAGAGATCGAAGAAAGTCCTCTTGATGATTCAGTATCAGATACTGATACATCAACATCTGAAAGAGAAATTAGAATCATTATACGTGATAATGATACTAATCTTTTTGATGAAGAGGATAATTCTCTACATGCTGATTGTACTGATGAGGAAGAGGAATTACCAGAAATAGATATTGATCCATCAATAGATGATGTGATTCATGAGAACATAGATTTAACAATAGAAGAAATAAATGAAATCAATAAGGATAATGAAGATGAGACTATATTGATGTCTTACCAAAATGATGGCAATAATGAAAACATATGAGCAGATTAGATAGTAAATTCTACTCTAGTTATCGATCAATAACTTGAAGCTTCTGAATGGATATCAGATAATATTTTTTTTATTAACTTGAATAATGATGAATCCTACTAGAGAGATGAAATCATGTTCTTGTCATGGACAAAGGAAACCATCCTGAACCTAAGATTCCATGTGAACCCTGTATCTCATGATTGATTCAGAATTAGGAGAAACCAATGCTTCCATTGCGTCCGAAATGTGCCAAAACCCTAAGATCGACTGTCTACTTGCCTGATTCGGATATCCAGAGCTCATGCTTCGAGTCGATGACATCATGATGACATCATCAAGTCGCAACCGCCCTTGGGAACCGCCCTTGAAAACCTATATAAGGAGGGGTTGGCCACATTCATAATCAGTCTTGCCAATGCCAGTCTTGGGAGCTCAAGGAGTCGTGACCTCCAAGTAAGTACTTTCAAGTTCCAGTTCTAGTTCTTGTCTTGTTCCTTGTTCTAGTCTAGTTCTTGGACATACTATCTTGTCCCCTTGTAATCTAGTAGTAGGAGATCCTGTCGAGTTCTTCCGTGTATCCAGTTCATCTCCCAGAAGGGAGTTCTTGTAATCGAGACATCTTGTCTCATACTTACGATCCCGGGTTGTGGGATCTCCTGTATCATCTCTAGTTGAGTTATTCATACCTATCAGTCCCGGGTTGTGGGACATCTTGTATCGATCGTATATTCTTGTATCGTTCTCCCCTTCGTGGGTGATCTTGTAATCAGAAGTGTATTTCCGAAATCTTGTCTATTGTAGTCAGAGAGCACAATCTAGTGCTCCCCTGACATTTTGGCAAGACTATCTTCTATCCAAGACCAGACATCATGGAGAACGCTTATGAACAGATCGTAGCATCACTTCAGAGTCTCCAACAACAAGTCGAAGACCTAAGTCATCGACAGACACAAGTCGAGATGGGACATCCGGTGCATGTAGGTGCACTCCTCCAAGAATTACAAGAACGAATCGGGAGTCTTCAAGCGAATCAAGGGAGTATTCAAGTGAATCAACGGCCCAGTACATCATTTATGAAGGAACCCAAGATCTGCATGCCAGAAAAGTTCAATGGTGATCGCACAAAGTTTCGAGGATTCTTGCAACAAGTCAAATTGTACATTCGCATGCAGCCTGATAGATACCCTGATGATGCATCCAAGGTCGGTTTTATTGGAACCTTGCTCTATGGTCAAGCTTTATCATGGTTCGCCCCAATCTTGGAGAAGGATATGGCCGTACTTCATGACTATGAGGCATTTCTTGGAGAGCTTGTCGCCACATTTGGAGATGCAGACACGAGTCGAGTGGCAGAAACAAAACTTCGAAAGCTACGTCAAGGTAACCGCCCTGCCTCTACCTATGCATCAGAATTTAGGCAGTTGATATGTGACCTCACTTGGCATGAAGATTATTTCATAAGCCAATTTAGATGGGGCTTAAGGGATGATGTGAAGGACCTTCTACTCACGATGCCAGAGGTGAAGACATTGAATGAATACATCAACCAAGCCATTCAATGTGATAACCGCCTTTTTGAAAGGAAACAAGAAAAACAAGTAGAAGGAAGACCTCGCCAATGGAAACCTTTCCAGCCTACTCCTAGAGATGACACTATGCCCGAACCTATGCAGATAGATGTAACTAGGTTCCAGCCTCTAACACCACAAGAGAAACAAAGAAGGAGGGATAACAAATTATGTCTATATTGTGGAAACCCTGGCCACATTGCAGTTAATTGTCCCAACAAGAGAACGAACTCCAAAGTCGCAGCCACCCTTGTAGAGCAGGGAAACGAGGAAGTCCAGTTGTAAAAGAGACCATACAGCCGGACCATGATATACGAAAGGGTCTCATAATTCCATCCACACCCGTAGAAACATGTCTTGCCCCTGTCAAGTTAATCCTGTCTAAGAAGACCCTTTCCCTCATAGCTCTGGTAGATTCAGGAGCGTCCTCATGTTTCATTGATGAAGGACTCGTTAAGAAACATGGAATTCCAGTACTTCGAAAGAACAGACCAGTAGTAGCTGAAGTAGTAGATGGACGGCCTCTAGCATCGGGGAATATAACCATGGAAACCATACCACTAAGAGTATACCTTGGTGACCATGATTCACACATATGTTTCAATGTAATATCGAGTCCAGCAAATATGGTTATCATCGGAATGCCGTGGTTAAAGAAACATAATCCAGAAATTAATTGGGAAAAGAATAAAATCACCCGTCGAGATATCCAGAAGAACCCAACATATGTTGGAGCCAAAGCCTTCATACATGCAGTAAGGAAGGAACCTACATATATGATCTATGCCATACCACCTCAAGAATCCAGGAAAGATGATCCAGTACAGCTACCCAATCAGTACAACAGCTTTAAAGATGTTTTTGAAAAGAAGAATGCAGATATCCTCCCAGAGCATAGACCTTATGATTGCCCCATAGATCTTCAAGAGGGAACACAACCACCCTTTGGACCAATCTACAGACTATCTCCAGAGGAACTTACAGAACTACGCAAGAACATTGATGAGAATCTAGCAAAGGGGTTTATCAAACACTCGAAGTCTCCAGCAGGAGCTCCTATTCTATTTGTAAAGAAGAAGGATGGGACTCTCCGGATGTGTGTAGATTATCGTGGATTGAACAAAGTCACTATAAAAAACAGATACCCTCTACCACTCATATCAGAGCTCTTGGAACGCCTTGGAAAAGCAAAATTCTTCACGAAAATTGATCTTCGAGGAGCTTACAACCTTGTCAGGATCAAAGAAGGAGACGAATGGAAGACAGCATTTCGAACAAGGTATGGGCATTTTGAATATGTAGTTATGCCATTCGGTCTTACAAATGCTCCAGCTGTCTTCCAACATATGATGAATGATATTTTTCGAGAATATTTAGATGATTTTGTTGTAATATACCTTGATGATATCTTGATATTCTCCAAAAATCTAGAGGATCATGAAGATCATGTAAAGATAGTCCTAGAGAAACTAAGAGAAAAAGGATTGTATGCAAAATTGGAGAAGTGTTCTTTTCATAAGACAGAAGTGGAATTTTTAGGGTACATAGTATCAGATAAAGGAATTTTTATGGACCCTAAGAAGATTGAGACAATCCTTGATTGGCAACCACCTTCATGTGTTCGAGATGTACAATGTTTTTTGGGGTTTGCCAATTTCTACAGGATATTCATCAGAGATTACTCCAAGATAGTGACACCTCTTACCAAGCTTACAGGGAACTCCAAATTCTCATGGACCGAAGAAGCAGAGAAGGCCTTTCAGACCTTGAAATCAGCATTCACTACTGCTCCAATTCTAGTTCATCCTGATTCTAGTAAGCCCTTCTTCCTTGAGACAGATGCATCGGACTTTGCTCTAGGGGCCATTCTTTCCCAACATGGAGATGATGGACATCTACATCCAGTTGCATATCATTCAAGGAAGTTTTCCCCTCCAGAAATTAATTATGAAATTCATGATAAAGAACTCCTTGCCATAGTAGACGCGTTTGATACCTGGCGTCACCATCTAGAAGGAGCAGCTCATAAAGTCATTGTGTATTCAGATCACAAGAACCTAGAGTATTTTATGACCACCTGGATCCTCAATAGAAGGCAATCTCGATGGAGTAACTTTTTATCCAGATTCGACTTTGTCATCACATACCGTCCAGGACGTCATCAATGTCAGTCAGATGCCCTATCCAGAAGATCTTACCTTGCACCAAAGAAGGGTGAAGAGGCCTTTGATCAACAAGAGAGTGTATTACTCAAGCCTGAACATCTCCAGTTAGCAGCTATCTCTTCAACCCATCCTGAAGATTCAGCCTTGAATCATTTGATTCGTGAGAATCTACCGCAAGATGAATTATTTTGTAATGTTAAGCAAAAAACTCAAGAAGGAAAAGTCCAAGAAGTAAATGAATTCCAGGAAAAGGACGGGTTACTATTCTATCAGAACCTATTGTATGTCCCTCAAGGAAAGCCCAGGATCCAAGTACTTCAACAACGTCATGACAACCTTGCAGCAGGACATTTTGGAGTAAATAAAACCATAGAACTCATATCTAGGGATTTTTGGTGGCCTCAAATGTGGAAGGAAGTCAAAGAATATATCCGAACCTGTGACACTTGCAATAGATCTAAGGTACCACGACATAAGCCTCATGGCCTCTTGCAACCCTTACCTATTCCAGAAAGGCCATGGGCTTCATTATCTATGGATTTCATCACAGATCTACCAAAGTCAGATAAGTATGATGCCATTCTTGTTATTGTGGATAGATTCACAAAGATGGCACACTTCATTCCAACCACAAAGGCAATCACAGGTGCAGGCACTGCTAGACTCTTTCTCAGATACATCTTTAGGCTTCATGGATTGCCTCATGATATTGTCAGTGATCGAGGTCCTCAGTTCATATCTAGCTTTTGGAACAGTCTTTGCAAGCTCCTTGGTGTTCAAGTTAAACTATCTACAGCAAATCATCCACAGACTGATGGACAAACAGAACGGGTGAATCAAGTCCTAGAGCAATATCTCCGTTGCACTAGCAACTATCACCAAAATGATTGGTTTGAGTTGTTACCCTTTGCAGAGTTTGCCTATAACAATAGTGTTCATGCATCTACTAAGCAAACTCCCTTCTTTGCAAACTATGGACAACATCCAAGGATGGATATACAACTCTCAAATCATGTCAAGAACCCAGCTGCCAGAGACAAGGCCCAGTACCTGATGGACATTCACAAAGAACTGAAGGAAGAGATCCATAAAGCTCAACAACAATATAAGTACTATGCAGATCAACATCGTGTCCAGAATCCATCGTACCAAATTGGGGATAAAGTATGGTTACTCCGAAACAATTTACAAACGTCAAGGCCTTGTGCAAAGCTAGATCATCAAAAGTTTGGTCCATTTACCATCTTGGCCAAGATTAATCCAGTCACCTTCAAGCTCCAGTTACCGAGTACCATGAGAATACATCCAGTTTTCCATGTATCCATGTTGGAACCATATCAGATTTCACCATTGAGGGGGGAGAGACCTAGTCCTTCACCACCTATCGAGATTGATGATCATGAAGAATTTGAAGTCGAGCATGTCCTAGATTCCAGAATATCCCGGGGAAGATTGGAATACCTTATTCATTGGAAAGGGTATGACATCAGTGATCGTACTTGGGAACCTGCAGAAAACCTTCAGAGAGCACCAATCAAGGTTCGAGAATTCCATAAGAGAAATCCAACGAAGCCGAGACCAGATAACATGACCGCTCCTCGTGGAACTCGTCGCTTGAGGGGGAGGTGATGTCATGGACAAAGGAAACCATCCTGAACCTAAGATTCCATGTGAACCCTGTATCTCATGATTGGTTCAGAATTAGGAGAAACCAATGCTTCCATTGCGTCCGAAATGTGCCAAAACCCTAAGATCGACTGTCTACTTGCCTGATTCGGATATCCAGAGCTCATGCTTCGAGTCGATGACATCATGATGACATCATCAAGTCGCAACCGCCCTTGGGAACCGCCCTTGAAAACCTATATAAGGAGGGGTTGGCCACATTCATAATCAGTCTTGCCAATGCCAGTCTTGGGAGCTCAAGGAGTCGTGACCTCCAAGTAAGTACTTTCAAGTTCCAGTTCTAGTTCTTGTCTTGTTCCTTGTTCTAGTCTAGTTCTTGGACATACTATCTTGTCCCCTTGTAATCTAGTAGTAGGAGATCCTGTCGAGTTCTTCCGTGTATCCAGTTCATCTCCCAGAAGGGAGTTCTTGTAATCGAGACATCTTGTCTCATACTTACGATCCCGGGTTGTGGGATCTCCTGTATCATCTCTAGTTGAGTTATTCATACCTATCAGTCCCGGGTTGTGGGACATCTTGTATCGATCGTATATTCTTGTATCGTTCTCCCCTTCGTGGGTGATCTTGTAATCAGAAGTGTATTTCCGAAATCTTGTCTATTGTAGTCAGAGAGCACAATCTAGTGCTCCCCTGACAGTTCTTTTAAGTTAGAACATGTAGCTCGGGGGTATGCCTAATTATTTTATATATAGCTTTATCTTTGAGGAGCAAATTTTTATCATGTATGTATGCATATGTATGTGTATTCATGTGTATTATATGTATACATATGTTAGTATGCATATATATGTATTTCATATATATGTATGTGTTTGCATGTGTGTGATATATGTATACATGTGTTAGTACGCATATGTGTATATATGCATATGAATTTATGTAAAATATTCATGTATTCATGTAATATATGCAAGTGTTTATAATTGTGTACATGTATATATGTATATGTGTCTATGTGTAAATATGTACATGTAAATATGTATGCATGTATATATATGTTTATGTGTGCATGTAGGCATGTATATGTGATGTGTACATGTATATATGTATATATGTCTATGTGTAAATGTGTACATGTAAATATGTATGCATGTATATATATATTTATGTGTGCATTTAGGCATGTATGTGTGATGCATAATATATCTACTCTATTTTGTATTTATGTATGTGTATCTAGATGATGTGTATATATCTTTATATATATTAAGATCCTCGTTGATTCGAGTAGCTATATATAGAGGCATAAGGTTGGGAGGAGAGACATCTCTCTAGTAGGACGTCGGAGGAATAGATGCAATGTGTACATATACTTCAAACATATGGCTAAAAGGTTGAATTAGAGTTTTTAAATTAGGGGTTTTAAAACCCTAATATCGAAATTAGTGTTTTCAATTTAGGATTTTTGAAATAGGATTTATTTATTTATTTATTTATTTATTTATGCGTATGCATGTGTTGTGTATGTATGTGTATCTATATGTGCATATGCATGTGTTGTGTGTGTATATATGCATGTGTATATGTATATATGCATGTAAATATGATTATAGGACTCTATGTGTGTGTACATATGATTATGCATGTGTATGTGTATGTGAGTATGTGTACGTGTATGTGAGTATGTGTATGTGTCTTGGTGTATTCATTATATGTGTGTAATTGCATGCATGTGTATGTGTGTGTAAAAATATGCATGTATGTGTGTGTATGTATAAATGTGCATGTATGTGTATATGTGTGTAAATGTGCATGTATGATGTATATGTGTGTGTATGCGTGTATTTGTACCTCTAGTCTCACTCTTTTCTCTCTCTCTCTCTCATATACATACATACATAAATAAACACACATACTCATATCCACATATATATACATAAAAGCAGTGCATACCGTGCATTATCGCGACAATGAGCCATAAGTGTCCGCATCTCTTTTAGACACCACTTAAGCGACCATGTTGTCCCAAACTCTGTCTCAAGTGAACTAAGTACGTATTTTTTATCCCTCTCATCATGCTCACTACAAAAATAAAAAAATAATGTAAATAAAACATAAGATATTTATTTCAATTTATATGTAAAATTTATACTTACCTCCACGGTAAGTGGACAAGGTGTAGGTAAGAGTCGCATAATGCCTGCATTCTTCTCTTGAACTCCAATCCATTCCCTATGTACACAATGTTCCCCTCTTGCTCTATATCGCACTCATAGGATCTGGAGGTGGTATAGGTGTCCTGAAAATAGATAGATAAAAATAAAAAAAAATAGGTGTTATAATATCATTAAAAAAGTTTATGAAAAAAAAACATACCTATGAGCAGATAGCTGTCTTCCTGCATGTGGAGCCGCAGAAGAGCCCTCCTCTGATCGCTGGGTAAGCATCTGGATTGTATAGTCCAGCTCATCATCAGACATCTCTGAGTAATCACGCATGATGGCCCCTAGAGTATCAGACGAAACTCTTGCTCTCATAAGACTTTTTATGAGAGTGAGTTTCGCCTTTCTCTGTCTACTAGGATCCATAATACCTAACATATAAAACAAAATGGGTTAGAAATCAATATATATACGTGTACATATGTATGTGTGTATGCATTAAGCATGTGTATGTATGCATGTGTGTGTGTATGTATGTGCGTGTATGTGTGTGTGTATGCATCATTATGTGTGTATGTGTCTATGTGTGTATATATATGTGTGACTATGTGTATGTGTGTGTGTCTATGAGTGTGTATGTGTTTATGTGTGTGTATGTGTCTATGTGTGTGTATGTGTCTATGTGTGTATGTGTATGCATGTATGTATGCATATGTGTGTGTATGTGTGTGTATGTGTGTGTGTATGCATTATGTTTGCATATGTGTGTGTATGCATTATGTATGTGTATGTATGCATGTAAGTATGTATGTATGCATATGCATATGCATTATGTATGCATATGTATGCATGTATGTGTATGTGTGTGTATCTCTCTATGTGTGTGTATGCATATATGTGTGTGTATGTGTGTGTATATATGTGTCTGTATTTGTGTATGCATGTGTATGTGTGTGTATGCATCCTTATGTGTGTATGTGTGTGTGTGTGTATATGTGTGTGTATGTGTGTGTGTCTATGTGTATGTGTGTGTGTCTATGAGTGTGTATGTGTTTATGTGTGTGTATGTGTCTATGTGTGTGTATGTGTCTATGTGAGTATGTGTATGCATGTATGTATGCATATGTGTGTGTATGCATGTGTATGTGTGTGTATGCATCATTATGTGTGTATGTGTCTATGTGTGTATGTTTGTGTGTGTGTATATGTGTGTGTGCATGTGTATGTGTCTATGTGTATGTGTCACTATGCGTCTATGAGTGTGTATGTGTTTATGTGTGTGTATGTGTCTATGTATGCGTATGTGTCTATGTGTGTCACAAGGAAGGAGATAAGGAAGAGAGCTCACATACACACTCTCACTCTCAAGGAGAAGCACACACACAGATTGAGGCAAGGAAGAATGATCTTCTTCTTCTTCTTCTTCTTCTTCTATTACATAAAAGGAATGTACAGAAATGACCTGAAAACAAGAATACAACAATAGCAATATATAAAGATCAGTACATAAGGAAAAACCTAATGTCCGTGAATGAGTGAGCTGGCAACAAACAAATGTGCCATCACTCTCGGTAGATAAATCTAATAAAGCTCAATGAAGTATCCCTGACATATACCGGCGTGACCACTATACATGTCAGAGAAACGAAAAACTGGTACGTGTCATCTTGGATCATCACATGTTGAGCTTGATATCTCAACACTCCCCCTCAAGCTCAACGCCATATCCTGTAATCCAAGCATCTCCTGAAACTTCTCCAACTTCTCAGCTCCAAGTGCTTTGGTGAAAATATCAGCAACCTGCTCATCTGTTCTCACATAAACAAGATCAATATCACCTGCTAATACCTTCTCTCTGATGAAGTGATAATGCACCTCGATATGCTTTGTTCTAGCATGGAAAATAGGGTTCCATGCTAAGTGTATGCTGCTAAGATTATCACAATAGATAGTGATAGGCTTTTGCACTTCCACACATAAATCTGCAAGTAACATCTCCAGCCATGATGCCTCACATGCTGCCATTGCAGCACCTCTATACTCAGCCTCTGTACTCGACAAAGCAACAGTGGGTTGCTTCTTACTACTCCATGTAATAGCTGCACCTCCAAGTGAGAAAAGAAAGCCACTAGTAGATCTTCTATCTGGAGTACTACCAACCCAATCTGCTTCGGTGTATCCATGAACCTGCAAATCTACACCAGCTTCATAAAACAATGCATAATCCAAAGTAGCACTCACATAATGTAGAGTGCACCTCAGAGCATCCAAATGTGGCTTCCTGGGAACTTGCATAAACTAACTTTCAAGTCCAACAGTATAACTTAGATCAGGCCTTGTAATTGTGAGATATATAAGACTTCCCACAATTTTCCTGTACATAGTAGCATTTTCCAATACTTCACCTGATGTAGTATCCAATTTCAAATTCTGATCCAATGGCATAGAAATTGGCTTACAATCAGTCATACCATACTTTTGTAGCATATTCAAGGCATATTGCCTTTGTGACATCCATATACCTGTTTCTGTATGTATAAACTCAATGCCCAAGAAATAGCGTAACACTCCAAGATCTTTCATGTCGAATTCCTGTATAAGAAGTTTCTTTACCTCTTTGATGTTTTCTTCATTATCACCACCTACAATCAGGTCATCAACATAAATAGCCACAATAGTGATGCCATCATCAGCCTTCCTTGCATATAGCGAGTGATCTGCATCACACATAGAGAACCCAATGCTAGTTAAGTAATCAGCAATCCTTGCATGCCATGCACGAGGGGCTTGCTTCAGCCCATACAAAGCCTTTTGCAACCTGTAAACATATTCTGGATGCTTTGAATCTTCATATCCTTGTGGCTGGTCCATATATACTTCTCCCTGTAACTCACCATGTAGGAAAGCATTCTTCACATCCATCTGATGTAAAGTCCACGCTTTTGTTGTAGCTAATGCAACAAGTGTTTTGACAGTAGACATTTTAGCTACAGGGCTGAATGTTTCCTTATAATCAATGCCATATGTTTGTGCATAACCTTTAGCTACCAATCGTGCTTTATACTTGCTTATGCTACCATCAGCATTATGCTTGACCTTGTAAACCCATTTGCAGCCTATGGGTTTCTTTCCTTGTGGCAATGGAACCAGCTTCCATGTATCATTTCCATAAAGTGCAGCCATCTCCTCATCCATAGCTTTTTCCCAATCTACATTACCAATTGCATCTTCAAAACAAGAAGGTTCAGCATCTTGTATTACCTTTGTCATGTAAGCACAATGGCAAGCCATGTAACTATCATATGTCAATCGTTGCACTGAATTACGCATCCTCCCAGATCTTCTTCGTCCTACGTCACTTCTCCTTGTATCATCTGCATGTGCCCTTCTTACTCCTGGAGTCTTCACAGAGGGCAATCCAAGTTCCTCATCAAGACTCTTTTCTGAACCACTGGAATCTCCATCAACATCTTCAAAACCTGCACATGTTTTACTACCAGCGGAAAGCTTTTCTTTACCTTTGTTGGATGTATTTGATGAATTTGTTGAACTGAAATTTCCACGCAATCTTCCACTCCATGGATTTGAGTTGGAACTATTGCTTGGTGATGCATCTGGTACACTCAAAACTTGAGATTCTACACTTGATTTTTCAGCATTTTCTTTGTCATTTGGTTCAAGATTCAGTCCTTCTTTGCCATCTGCATAGAAGCTTGTCATTTCATCAGATACCACATCTCTACTCACCTTCACCTATCATGTGAGTGGGTTATAACATTTGTACCCCTTTTTCTCAAGGGAGTGTCCAATGAAGACACATTTTTTTGCTTTCGGATCAAGCTTCGTCCTCAACTCATCTGGAACATGTACATATGCAATACAGCCAGAAACTTTTAGATGTGATAAGTTTGGCTTTTTACCTGTAAACTTCTCTTCAGGTGTAACTTGATGTACAGCAGCAGTCGGAGTTCTGTTCATGATGTATACAACAGTATGCACAGCTTCTGCCCAATAACAATGAGGCATACTCTTCTCAGCCATCAAGGCTCTTGCTATTTCTGCAATATGTCTATGTTTGCGTTCAGCAACGCCATTTTGCTGTGGTGTATACCTGCATGAAAACTGACGCCGAATTCCATGATTTTTTAGAAAACTGCTGAACTCATTTGACATGTATTCACCTCCTCCATCAGATCTTAATGTCTGAATGTACTTCCCTGTTTGCTTTTCCACCATAGCTTTAAAATTCTGGAAGTGAGTGAACACCTCGCTCTTCTCTTTCATGAAATATACCCATACTTTGCGTGTATGGTCATCAATGAAAGTAACATAAAACCTGCAACCCCCGATAGATGTGGTCTTTGCTGGACCCCAAACATCTGTATGTACTACTTCTAGTACATTCTCACTAACATGCTTGTCATGTGGAAATGATGCTCTTGATTGTTTACCAAAGTGACATGTTGCACATACCTTTTGCATTTCTACAACTTTGAAATTTGGTAGTCCATGGACAATCTCCTTTGACTGCATCAGTTTCAGCCTTTGCAAGTTTGCATGTCCAATCCGTTTGTGCCATATCTCTATATCTGCAATAACTCCTACACCTTTTGCAAACATGCCTACATTCATTTCAGGAATCTTCACATTTAAGGTGAACATCCTACCCACTTTGTTTCCTTTGGCAACCAATCGTCCATCTTGCTTGTACTCTTCTACATATAATCCATCAGCATTGAACTTGACTTGTAATCCCTGGTCAACCATTTGTCCAACAGAAACCAGATTCTTTCTTATATTTGGAACATGCAACACATCAGCAAGATGTTTTACCTTCTCGTCCTTCATAGACAATGCTATGTTTCCTGTATGCTCAATAGATGTGATGTATCATCACCTGTTTCAACATATCCAGGAACTGGCATTTTCTGCAAACTACTAAACCATTATGCATGACTGGTCATGTGATTTGAAGCATCTGAATCAACATACCAGACATTATAATTCGATTTTGAAACACCAACAGACATCATATTCATCATGTGATGTTGAACCAGAAACAACTTCTCAGAATCATCTGCACTTGTGGATGCATAGTTGTTTTGCTCCCTTTTTTATTTTGATTCTTCAACCTGCAATCACGTTCAAAGTGTCTAGGTTTACCACAATTCCAGCATCCTTTACTATCATTACCTGAATCATTTCTTTGGAAATTTCTGCGACCTCTTTGGCTCCCCCTGCCTCAAATTTGTCCTCTTCCTCCCGCATGATTCTGTTGTTGACCTTGGTCTTGGTTATTGTTTCCTCTTCCACTTCCAAAACCTCTAACTCTGCCTCTTCCTCTGCCAGAGTAGAATACCTGTTCCGAACTGGCCTTTCCTTGGGAGTTTGAATCCTCACCAAGATTCTTTTCTTCAATAATTAGCATAGATACCAGATCAAAAAAATTCGGAATATTTTCCCTGGTTTGTATGGAAGTTCTGAACTTCTTATATGTAGCTCCTAAACCACGAAGGCACACTTCCACCTTATCATCATCATCTACATTCACGCCAATAGATGCAAGGGACTCACATATGCTTTTGATTCTTAGAGTGCAGTCACTTACCGACATGCTCTTCTTTTCCAATGTATGCAGCTCGTTCTTGAGTTTCTATTTCCGTGCCTTTGTATTAGTCTCATACAAAGTGACCAAACTGTTCCAAGCCTCTTTTGGAGTTTTGGCATCTTGTATGTGTCCAATCATGCTATCCTGTATGCTAACAGATATCCAATACATTACCTTTCGTGCTCCTTGATTCCATTCCTCATATGCTCTTAACTGTTCTGCAGTCTGATTCCTCCCTGGTAACTGTGGAGTTTTTTCATTCTCTCCTTCGATGTACTTCTAGTAGCCTTTTCCCATCAGGAAATTCGTCATTCTGAATCTCCAAGCATGGAAGTTGTTCTTGTGCAGCTTATGGCTCATAAGCTGACTCATTCCATTTGCGTTTTCCATTTCTGCAACAATTCACAACACCGCAACACACTACAAGCAGCACTTCTCCTTGAACACTATCACACTATGATGTGACAGTTCGATCTCAGAAAAACACAGTTTTTGTGTATCACGGAATCGCTTGAAATTCTGGATCTGGAATATATGAGTGTCCTCGAACACAATGCAAGTTACAGTTTCTGAAATTGACCTAGTTTTTCTGTGGGCCCCACCTTGCTGGTTTTTCGGTGGGCTCGAAATGGAGGTCGAGATGGCTCACCGATTTTCATAGCAAACAGAGTCCATTTGTGAAATCGCGTTTTCTCCACGCCTTGCCGCGTAGTCTTCATCGTCGCCTTCTCCACGAGCTCTCTACAGCCACGCTGGCTCTGATACCATGTCACGAGGAAGGAGATAAGGAAGAGAGATCACATACACACTCTCACTCTCGAGGAGAAGCACACACACAGATTGAGGCAAGGAAGAATGATCTTCTTCTTCTTCTTCTATTACATAAAAGGAATGTACAAGAATGACCTGAAAACAAGAATACAACAAGTGCAATATATAAAGATCAGTACATAAGGAAAAACCTAATGTCCGCAAATGAGTGAGCTGGCAAGAAACAAATGTGCCATCACTCTCGGTAGATAAATCTAATAAAGCTCAATGAAGTATCCCTGACATATACTGGCGTGACCACTATACATGTCAGAGAAACGAAAAACCGGTACATGTCATCCTGGATCATCACATGTTGAGCTTGATATCTCAACATGTATGTGTATGCATGTATGTATGCATATGTGTGTATGTGTGTGTATGCATTATGTATGCATATGTGTGTGTATGCATTGTGTATGTGTATGTATGCATGTGCATTATGTATGCATGTGCATTATGTATGCTTGTAAGTATGTATGTATGCATATGCATATGCATTATGTATGCACATGTATGCATGTATGTGTATGTGTGTGTATGTCTCTCTATGTGTGTGTGTATGCATATATGTGTGTGTATGTGTGTATGTGTGTGTATATGTGCCTGTATGTGTGTATGCATGTGTATGTGTGTGTATGCATCATTATGTGTGTATGTGTGTGTGTATATGTGTGTGTATGTGTGTGTGTGTCTATGTGTATGTGTGTGTATCTATGAGTGTGTATGTGTTTATGTGTGTGTATGTGTCTATGTGTGTGTATGTGTCTATGTGTGTATGTGTATGCATGTATGTATGCATATGTATGTGTATGCATGTGTATGTGTGTGTATGCATCATTATGTGTGTATGTGTCTATGTGTGTGTGTGTCTATGTGTATGTGTCGCTACACGTCTATGAGTGTGTATGTGTTTATGTGTGTGTATGTGTCTATGTGTGTGTATGTGTATGCATGTATGTATGCATATATGTGTGTGTATGTGTGTGTATGCATTATGTATGCATATGTGTGTGTATGCATTATGTATGTGTATGTATGCATGTGCATTATGTATGCATGTGCATTATGTATGCATGTAAGTATGTATGTATGCATATGCATACGCATTATGTATGCATGTATGTGTATGTGTGTGTATGTCTCTCTATGTGTGTGTATGCATATATGTGTGTATATGTGTGTATGTGTGTGTATATGTGTATGTATGTGTGTATGCATGTGTATGTGTGTGTATGCATCATTATGTGTGTATGTGTCTATGTGTGTATGTGTGTGTGTATATGTGTGTGTGAGTCTATGTGTATGTGTCTGTATCTATGAGTGTGTATGTATTTATGTGTGTGTATGTGTCTATGTGTGTATGTGTATGCATGTATGTATGCATATGTATGTGTATGCATGTGTATGTGTGTGTATGCATCATTATGTGTGTATGTATCTATGTGTGTATGTGTGTGTATATGTGTGTGTGTGTGTATGTGTGTGTCTCTATGTGTATGTGTTGCTACACGTCTATGAGTGTGTATGTGTTTATGTGTGTGTATGTGTCTATGTGTGTGTATGTGTGTATGTGTGTATGTGTATGCATGTATGTATGCATATGTGTGTGTATGCATTATGCATGCATATGTGTGTGTATGCATTATGTATGTGTATGTATGCATGTGCATTATGTATGCATGTGCATTATGTATGCATGTAAGTATGTATGTATGTATGCATATGCATATGCATTATGTATGCACATGTATGCATGTATGTGTATGTGTTTGTATGTCTCTCTATGTGTGTGTGTATGCATATATGTGTGTGCATGTGTGTATGTGTGTGTGTATATGTGTGTGTATGTGTGTATGCATGTGTATGTGTGTGAATGCATCATTATGTGTGTATGTGTGTGTGTATATGTGTGTGTGTATATGTGTGTATGTGTGTGCGTTTCTATGTGTATGTGTGTGTGTCTATGAGTGTGTATCTGTTTATGTGTGTGTATGTGTCTATGTGTGTGTATGTGTCTATGTGTGTATGTGTATGCATGTATGTATGCATATGTGTGTATGCATTATGTATGTGTATGTATGCATGTGCATTATGTATGCATATGTGTGTGTATGCATGTAATTATGTATGTATGTACGCATATGCATATGCATTATGTATGCATATGTATGCATGTAGGTGTATGTGTGTGCATGTCTCTCTATGTGTGTGTATGCATATATGTATGTGTATGTGTGTGTGTCTGTGTGTGTATGTGTGTATGTGTGTGTATGTGTATGTGTATATGTATGTGCATGTGTATGCATTATGTGTGCATGTGTGTATGCAACATTATGTGTGTATGTGTGTATATGTGTGTGTATTTGTGTGTGTATGCATGTGTGTGCGCATACCTGGTTTCAATGAGATGCATCTCTCTCTCTCTCTCTCTCTCTCTCTCTCTCTCTCTCTCTCTCTCTCTCTCTCTCTCTCTCTCTCTCTCGCTCTCTCTCTCTCTCTCATTCTCTTCTTGCTCTCGCATCCAAATCCCAACACAAATGTGCCGGGAGAAATCGAATTTTTTGTTTAACATTCCAAAGTGTCGCTTATGCGACACTCTGGAACCAGGACGTCACATATGTGACACTATCCAGTTTGCTAATGTCACTAATTAGCGATGCTATTTGCAACACAGACATTTAGCGTCGCATAAGCGACGCAGGCATCGCTTATGCGACGAATGCTCGTAAAAAAAAATATCCAAAAACAGCACCGTCGCTTATGGGACACTAGCGTCGCATAAGCGACGGTGCTTGTTTTTTTTTCAATTTGAGGGCATCACTACGCCCCCTATTTCTTGTAGTGACTTGTGTGGACAGGTAGTTGATCTTTTTTAGTTGCATTGCCTAGTCAAAACTTGTCCAAATTAAGTTATTTATAGCTTGTTAGAAAGCTCTCTTTGTCTAATTTGATTGAATAAAGGCACAAATCCATTTGAGTTTTGTATTGAGAGTAGCAAGCTATCTAAGGTGCAACTATTTGTCCAAGTGCTAGACATACAAGGGTTCACTACACATTTTTGTTGCACATAGGAGAACTCATTCTCCAGAGTTGGTATCAAAGCAAACTTGGTGCTGAAGCTTCATCAACAGAGCTAGAGTTAAGCAAAAGAGGAGCTACAAAACAAGGGGGAGCTTCACAAATGCAAGAGCAAAGGACAATATAACTATTCGAGGTAACTCTGAAAGTTTTTTATAGTCTTCAATGGTTGAATTGGGTCAACAAGTAGGGAAATTCCATAAGGATAACTATCCCGTGTGGAAGTTTAGAATGACCAACTACCTAATGGGCAAAGGCTTGTGGGGTATTGTGAGCAGCGATGATGCTCAACCTCAAATCAATCAAGCTATGGCCACCAAAGTCCAAAGGAGGCAAGCAAAAGAATGGGAAGAGAGGAATAGGATAGTCATGTTCCTCATTTCACAAGTCATTACTAATGCCATGGTAGGGCATATTTAACATCTAGAGAGAGCTAAGGATGCTTGAGAAGCTCTTGAAAGGATGTATTCAACAAATACAAAATCTAGGAAACTTCAACTCAAGAATGATTTGAACACAATCAAGAAAAGTTTGAGTCAATCCATAGCGGAATATACTTTGAAGATTAAGGAGCTAAGTGATGCTTTAGCTTCTATTGGGACAACGATTGAAGACGAAGATCTTGTGTGTTATACTCTCAATGGATTGAGAGAAGATGAAAGATTGAAGCCTTTTATAACTTCCATTAACTTGAAGGATGCATATCCAAATTTTGAACAACTAATCCCTCATCTTGTCATAGAAGAGCTTAGCTTTGGTGGCCCCAAAGGAAAGGACAACCATAAATCAAATGTTATATGCAGGTTGAGGTAAAGGAAGGAACTCCAAGGGAGGCTCAAGAGGAAAAGGAAGAGGTCACAACAACTCCAACTACAATCAAAACAATTCGGAAGACAAGAAGGATGCATCAAATGCGAACACACAAGGAAGAGTTCGAGGTAGAAGTAGAGGAAGAGGCCG
The DNA here is from genome assembly GCA_020310875.1 of Ceratopteris richardii. NCBI lineage: Eukaryota > Viridiplantae > Streptophyta > Polypodiopsida > Polypodiales > Pteridaceae > Ceratopteris > Ceratopteris richardii. Next base: position 90,796,662 of record CM035431.1, on the reverse strand, counting down.
AGGATCCTACAATTCTCATAAAGGTATAACATGCTATCATTGTGGTAAAGTAGGACACTATGCTGGCTGAAGAATGGAAGACCAAAAGGATGCAATCAAAGGAGCCAAATCAACTATGCAAGCACCTCAAGTGAAGGAAGCAAGGACACACTACTTGCAATGAGACATGAGTATATAAGCTCTTGTGAAGATGAAAAAAAATGGTACATTGATTCAAGTTGTAGTAACCATATGGTCATGTCAAGGAATTTTGTTCACTAATCTACAGGTGCGAAGTGGATAAGGATGTGTTGAAACAGGTGAGGATACTCAACACATGATTGAACTTATTGGAGATATAAGGCTTGGAGATACAAGCAACACAAAGGTACTACCTAATGTTCTTCATGTTCCTACAACTTCAAAGAACTTGATTTCAATAGGACAAATGGTAGAGAAGGGTTATCATGTCATATTCAATGAGAATGGGTGCTTCATAAAGAATCCAAAGGAAGTCTTCAAGGTCATTGCTTGAGGTAGAAGTTAAGGAAGGATGTTCACTTTGGACGTCCAACATCCACATGGAAAGGTCATGTACATTCAATGTGGGAACAAGAAGATTTCATAGCTGGACTTATGGCACAAAAGAATAGGAAACACTAACATTCCAAAGCTGAAGGACATGAGCAAACATGAAGTGGTAAGAGGTCTTTCAAAATTTAATAGCATTGGACTACATGAGTTATGTGAAGCTTGTCAACTAGGAAAGCAAACAAGGGAGCCATTCAAGAGGAGCAATTATGTGGCCCTAAATGTCTTGGACTTGATACATACAGATGTATGGGGACCAAGCCAAGAGGCATCAATGGTTGTTAGTAGATTTTTTGTCACCTTCATTGATGATCACTCAAGAAAGGTATGGCTGTTTTGTATGAAGCAAAAATCAAAGGTGTTTTCTATATTCAAAAGATTCAAAGTTGAAGTTGAAAAAGAGACAAGAAGATCTATCGAAATCTTAAGGTTCAATGGTGGAGGAGAATACTTCTCCAAAGAATTTTCAGATTTTCTAAATGAGATCAAAAGGCAGTTTACATGTAGGTATACACCACAACAAAATGGGGTAGGTGAGAGGAAAAATAGGAAAATTGCTGAAATCGCAAGATGCATGCTCAACGAGATGAACGTACCATTGTACTATTGGGTTGAAGCTACCACAACTGCCATTTACTTGATGAACAGGTGCACAACATCGGGAATACATCACTTGGCTCCAGAGGAGGTATATTCCGGTAAGAAACCTGATCTTACAAACCTCAAAGTGTTTGGATGTGCTTGCTTTGTTCACTTTCGACAAGAAGTTAGAACAAAGATGGAACCAAGGTCAGAAAAATGCATTTTCATCGGCTACTTGACGGAGCAAAAAGGATACAAGTGTTACAGCCCCAGAACAAAGGAAGTAAGAGTCTCGCGAGATGTGGTCTTTGATGAACTAAGACCATGGTATGATGATAAAGGAAACGAAAAGATTCTTGAAGAAGATTGTGATGATTATGCAGGAACAAATCAAAGAAAATTTCAACAATCAAGCACAAAGGTTTCATGTACAGAGGCATCTACATCAAATGAAGAATGTTCAACATGGAGGGGGAGTCATTCTTTGTCTCCAAATTCAGCTCATAGTAGAGTCGAATAAGCAAGTGCTACTCCAAATAGTGAGATAGATGCAAATGAAGAGGAATTAGCTCTTGTCCCTTCCATAGTTTCCTGTATTGCCTTTGAAGCTGCAAGGACAGCAACAGATTCATCAAAAAATGACACCCGTTGTGAGACCCATCTGAAAGTTTTATTGATGTCTGCAAGTAACAGCCAATATGTTTCATTTTTATGGTAAGGAAAATATGGTGCATGGGGATGCCTCATAATAAGCTCATTTCCTCGCTTGAGAGAAACCCATGCTTTCATAGTCACAATGTCACCCTCTTGAATTCCTTTTCTTCCTCAGTTTCACATGTAACATTCAAAGAAATGAGAGGCATCATGTCAACGACTGCTTCCACATCATCCCCTCCTTGTGCTGAGAAATTTGCCTTCGTAACAAACAACTCCCTTCTCTCATCGTAAGTTAACTCTCAAAACTCTTGGAGTGTCCTTACTCTCTTGCGGCCAATCTTTTTCACAACTTGTTCACTCAAGTGTGGTAGTTGCAAAAATGCAGCACTTCCCTCCGTTCCCCTGACAATTTTTCGAGCACTGGAATGAACTGCTTGGATTATATTTCATCATTCCCAAAGCAGGGCAGAGCCATCCATATCCTTCAGTATTTCTAGCAACAGCTGCCCTCTTCATTAACTCCTCAAGTAAACGAGGAGCGAGATGTAGGATATGGGCAAGGTCAGCATTCAGTCCTTTTGGAACTTCTACTGCATTCCTACTCAATTGGGCCAACATGAGTAGTTCTGTCTTTACAAGAGGTGGGTGTCATTTCCAAAATTTTGCTAGCTCTTCCTTCAAACTTTTGGAAGCAATCATCGTCACTGCGTCGAACAAGAATCTCCACATATTCTGCTACTTTTATAAAAACATTAATCGCTTTACTGGAGGCAAGTGAAGGTTTCATGAGATAGTAATAACTCGACAAGCCTTGTACATGACATAGTTTCTTTTATACTTTGATGAGTGTGAAAATTTCACCAGAAGAGGGACGACAATTCCCAATCCAACCAAGCCTAGTCATCCACTGCTTCTTTGTTTAAAACTTGTTGGTTCATTAGACAACCCCAACTAAATGCTCAAGCACCATTTACTTCTTTGGCCTTTGCATCATCCTCTCTTCTGTGGTTCCATCGCAAGTTGTGCCGCATTGTGGGGCACCAGGCGAGCCCAGAGCAATCCTCATTAGGATGTGCTGAGCTTGCATCCCCAGCGGGATCGCCAAATGAAAGGGCCATGTAGCCCAGGGAAAATGGATACTTGGCCATCATTTTTAGTGTTGTTTCTACTTAACCCTCTTGACATACAATCTGATTGAGGCCCCAAGGTGTACAATTCATAGAACGTGGAGCAACTAGTTAATTAAATCATTCCTTCTCAAGTCTTCAAACATGGCTTATTCTTCCACCATACCTTCACCTACATACCAGTGAACGAAAGCACGTTTAATATACATAAGGTCAAACTGGTGGTCTATTCTTGAAAACACCTCATCAACACCATTTGAGTTGGAGATCATGCATATGGCTCTCTAAACCTTTGCAAGATTCCCCCCGGGCACAACAGTGGGTGGCTGATAGTTGATGCCACACTTAAATCCAGTAGGACACCAATCCACAAACTGAATTGTTCTCTTCGTCTTGATGGAAGCGATATAGGTATTCGCATCCTTGGGCACTACCTCCCCTCTATACCTGAGACAGCATGCCATATACTTTCCATGGCGAGGATCACATTTAGCCATCATCGATGATGGCTCAAATGCACTGCTCGTAATCTCTACAACTAGAAGCTGCTCATGGTAGGCCTTCACTGCTGAGATAACTGGTTGATAGCCGAATAAACTATTGGTTTTTGTGCACTAATAGGCTTCTATTTTGCAGAGTGTACGTACAAGTGCAGGTATTTTGCAACAAAAAGAGGTTGGTCAATAGCCATTGATTGCAATTAGAGTGGCTTCAAGGTGGGTGTTGCGGAAAGAAAAGAGATGTGGTGGCATGGGATGCCCGCATTAGAGGTAGCTCGGATTGCAAGAGGAAACCGAAGGTACGCCGAGGACTCGGGATCAATCCTCGTGTAATACTCTCTCAGTTGGATATGTGAAGCAAAGCAGGCAAGTTATGGACTTAAATTTCCCCTTGCAAGATGCGGATATCCACCTATAAAAATGATTTATTGGTGGGGGAAGTCATGATATGCTCTTTATTACCTTGCTAGAAGTTGCAAATGTCACGGGGAAAGAGACGAATTTAGTTTCAATCCGTTTTGGGTGGTAGGCCTGGGAAAGCACATTACCAGATGGTAGGAGATGACGAAAGAAGTTTTTTCCACAGAGCTAACAATAAAGGGGCAATGGTTTGATGGCCTTAGAGAGAAAGGGGACGGCTGTTCTTGTTTTTTTCGGGGGGTCCTCATGTTTTTTTCGAATGGGTTGGCTGAGCAGCCACGCATGAAAAAGGGGGAGGTCTCTCTCTCTCTCTCTCTCTCTCTCTCTCTCTCTCTCTCTCTCTCTCTCTGTTTTTTTTAGTTTTTTTCTCCCTCGTGACGGCTAAGAACAGGAGGCGGGGAGGGATTTTTTTTGGGAGGCTACGGTGCACATGGCCGGCGGAAGATAAGAAGAGAGGTCGACTTCAGAGGAGCAAGGAGGGCTGGAGCAGAGGTTTTGGCACATTTGTTCTTGAGAGGGGCGTTCTTTTTGGCATCTGAGATGAAGGGCAGACGCTGAGGACTGCTTTCCGCCCTGTTCTTCAAGTCATTTGAGGGCAGAAACAAAGAGGATTCGCGTTGGTCCTTTTTTGTGTGACTGACGATACAACAAAAAAAAAAGGGGGGGGATTCAATGAGGTGGAGGTCGTGAACCGAGGTTATTGGGCTCCTCGCACATCAGGAGAAATGAAGAGGATTTTACTCCGAGGCTGGGAAGCAGCAGGACAGGGAGTCATAAACAAGGTAGGACTAAAGCTTCCTGTTCGCTTGTCGCTACTGAAAAGCTCTGTTTGATCTTTTGGTTTGTCGAATAAGTTTGACTCTCAAGATAATGAGCCTCGTTTATCCTTCTATCAGAATGTATGCCACATATTGTATATACGTGAAGGTGAGGCCAAGTAGTATGGGTTTGATCTTACTAAATCATACACTTTTGTGCTGATAGTAATGTAAACATATGAAGTGTCCTCATCACCAGGGACAACCTTCCGTTTGTCTGGTATCACGACCTTGAATATCCCACAGTGGGTGCTAAGGAGAACAAATGGGTTTTATTTTTGGTACGAAGACATTGATGGTATTCTGTGTACAGTCATGTGAATTAGCTTTGCGGTCTGCATTGTAAATGAGGTACTTCTCATAGAACGTCTCTCACCTTGTGGTTCATGTTACGAATAGGAGCCATTGGCTGTTGAAGCATTGACTCACGAGTTTTCTTTGAGTGATAATGTGCTCTGCTGAAAAAATTACTGTCGTTTGCCATTGATGTGATAATGAAAATTGCGTTGAATGCTTTCCAAAAAAAAAAGGGGAACAAAAAACCTTTCCTATTATAATTATCATCACGGATGTTCATATCATTAGCCTCAATTACACTCCGTTGCTCTCACGGAACAAACTCGGCAGCTCTTATTAGAAGTTCTATAATCCACAATGCTGTAACCTTGTAAATATCCATAATTGAAGGGGTCACTAAAATGCAGGGGGAAGAATATAGAGGGCAATATTTTTCGATAGAGCGATGACTATAGCTATAGTTCACAGATGTTTGCACCTACTTTCATAGAAGGAGAGTGGCTACTACTTATGCTACAAGGAAAGGACTATAGTTCGCAAACCCAACCGAAGCTACTTTATTCCTGCAGATGCTATGTCTAAGCAAGTTCCATATATGATCGCGCAAACCCCATTTCCGTTTGAAGATATTAATGTTCCTTTGGATATTAAGCATCATAGAATGAACGCGATTTCATGTATTCTTGTGTGTATGCATTTCTGTAAGGAGTAAAAAGAATTGGGAGATATGAGCTCATAAAAAAAAAATTTGCCTATGTTAAACAGATTCTTTTATGAAGAAAGGAGTGAGGGGGAGTAAGTGAGAGAGTGAGAGCTTGTGCGGGTGTGAAAGCAGATAGGGGAGAAAAGGAAAGAAAGGGGCGTATGTGAATGTGGATACGTGTGTAAACTTGTAAGTGGGAATGCCTGAGGAAGAGAATGAAAGTAAGGGGGGTTGAGAGAGACGACATATGACATGTATGAATGTGAAGGTAACAGAACAAGGGTAGGATAAGCAAAGGGGTGTGTAGGTGTGCATATGCAAGGTAGTGAGAGTGCGAAGCTGTCAATTAGAAGAACCATTGCGGCCTCCAAGAAATACGAATCGGCAAACTCCAAGGACATTGAGCAAGACATAAGTATGTATACACATCTCTGTCTTGGGCATAGAATCCTATCTACTTTGGCGATCCTATTGGAGATCATAAACTAAGTGCAACTACGCATCTTTAGTGGTCTTTAAGGTGAAAAGGATTTGTTGAGAAACAAAAGTTTGAGCAAATCCAATTGCATATAAGCATTTTCCCATGGGTACAAGAATGTAACATTTTGGTGCGTTTGCCGGGAAGCATATGAACTAGTACATATACAAAGGAAGGATTCCTCGAGAGATAATTATGGGCTCCAGGTAATCCAATTGGACCGATTCCGAGGGATTTGAACAAAATAAAGTCTCGTATAATCACTTTTTCCTTGGGCATTAGAATCAAACACTGGTGCATAGGAGGAAAGCATAAAATGGATCATAGGGTAAGGAACCAAATTGGTTTGGAACTCTATAACATCCAGATTCAGCGCACCATCAAATCGAAGCGATACTGTTAATGATGAGATCACCTTTGAAATAAGGCGGTTAAGATTATTATAGGTTGGTCTTTCAATGTCCAAAGAGAAGCGACAAATGTCATATATGGCCTCATTGTCCAGCAGGACAGCCACATCAGTGTGCTCAAGCAACGAGTGAGGATTCCCTCTTTCTCGCATCCCTTATGCCCCAAGTCACCGCATCTTTTACTTGCGCTACTTCCCCACTACAGTTTCTGACAATAGGAGAACATAATCCATCGTATGTTAATGCAAAAAATCGTACCGGTGTTCAACACACATCTGAGAATCGACATGGAAATAAAACTGTGAAAAACCAGGTTCTTTGAATGGAGAAGTAGATGCATCAAACGGTCTTACACATGCTCAGGGTGGTGAATTGAAACATCGCTCAAAAACATGGAATGCACTCTACGATGCTCAAGGTGTGCACACATGGAATCTGAGATGAAGTTCAAGAAAAACTTCACCCTCTCCTTCTTCACCTCTCATCATAGCTCGCTCAGTGAGCTATGAAGAGAGGGATGGGAGACGAGGAACGAGGGAAAGAAAACATACACCAAAGTGAAATCCAACTCTCCCCCGCCATCTTGCCAAGATGCATACAAGGGGTAAATACCCCCCATACGCCCCTGACACAGCCCGCATTTCCATTTCTCATTAAATGAAAAAGACCTTACATATTTTACATGTGCTTCAAAGCCACGGTCAAAGAGGCACATGCCTTACAATCCATTGTGTGTCCAAAAGTTTCCACCATGAAAGGGACACAAGGGCCTATCAAATGGTGAATAGCTCATGAGTATAAAGACTAGGTACATCATCAAAATCCCTCTCCAAAGTGGGTAGATACATGGCCAAAATACAATCTCATCAAGTGCTAATTACAATTAATTAGGTGCACCAAATTAGCAATTTGCGAGTGAATCAGGAGGTCAACAATGGTTCAATTCGGGCTACTCAGAAATTGCAGCTTGTACATAGTGATGTCTGTGGTCCTATGCAGACACCTTCTTTTGGAAATTATCTTTACTTCGTGACTTTCATTGATGATTTTTCCAGGAATGCATGGGTATTTCCATTGAAGGTAAAGTCTGAAGTGTTCATGTGCTTTAAACAGTTTTTGGTTTTGGCTGAAAATCTATCAGCATGTAAAATGGGCACCCTCCATTTTGATCGAGGGGGGGAATATATGTCTTCTGATTTTAATGCATTTCTAGATGAACGTGGGATAAAACACTAGTGTACAGTGCCATATACACCTCAACAGAATGGAGTTGCTGAATGAAAGAACATGTAACTCATGGAGATGGCGAGGTGTATGGTCAAGAGTCAGGCTTTACCACATAGTTTCTAGCTTGAGGCTGTCATGTGTGCATCATATGTACTTAACAGGTGTCCCACTAAAGCGTTGCAGTCTATCACTCCATATGAGGCTCAGCATGACCGCAAGCGATCTGTTGCTCATCTACATGTTTTTGGTTGTTTGGCATATGCATTAGTGCCCGAACAACATTGGAGAAAATTGGATGATAAAGCAGTAAAATGTATTTTTGTTGGGTAGAGTTCTGAAAGTAAAGGCTATCGTCTGTATCATCCACAGACTAAACGCATTCTGGTTAACGGTCATGTTGTTTTTGTGGAAGATGCTATTCAGCCATTGCTTTCATGTACTAAGGAGACATCTATTAGCTCCAAAGACACGTATGATACTTTGCTGCCTCTTTTTACACGTGGATAGTCTAGTGCTGGTCCTAATGAGACAACTTCTCAGCCTTTGCAGGTTTCATGTGATGATGCAGATCATTCCATTTCTGATGCAGATTTACATGATGCACTAGTGGATGAGAGAGCTAGGCAAAAATTATGCCAAAATGGCTAGTGCAGACTTTGCATGAGAGAAAATTAGATGCACCTCTATCATATGATACTCGTTCACGCTCTCATAGTGCCTCTTTTGCATCAGATTGCTATGCGATGGCTACATCTAGTCTCTCTGATGAGACTGAGCCTGTTTCATTTGATGAAGCACAAATTTTAGAAAATTGGATGGCTACGTATACAAGCTGAAGCGTAAGCCTGATGGAACATTTGAAAGGTATAAGGCTAGGCTTGTTGCAAAGGATTATGCGCAGGAAAGAGGCAATGATTTTGATGAGACCTTTGCACCTACATGCCGTATGACTACTGATTGGAGCATCTGTGCACTTGTAGCTCATCATGGTTGGAATGTACATCAGTTGGACATTAAAACTGCATTTTTGAATGGTGAATTGCATGAAGAAGTGTATGTTTTTTAGCCCCATGGCTTTGTGCAGAAAGGGCATGAAAACCAGGTGTGCAGGTTAAAGAAGGCATCATATGGTTTAAAGCAAGCACCACTTGCTTGGTATGAGAAGATACATCTCTGTTGGGGAGATCGGCTTGGCATATGTGCCCATGCAGGAGGACATTGCAGACCTTTTCATGAAGGCTCTGCCTAGGGAGAAGTTTGAAGCGTTCTGCAAGATTTGGGCTTACTTCCTTTTGTGGAGTGATTTCCACATAGCTTGGCACTTCCTTATACATGAGTGCTAGCTCCTTGTTCACCGCATCACTCCGAGGGAGGATTTGTTGATATATTTAGGTAGTGATATGTGTGAACACACTAGGACCACAGGGGCACTTTTTTCCCTCTTTACGAGGTTTTTTTCCCCAGTTTGTATATACGCCTATTGCCCTAATCGCATGCTTCCGCAGACGTCTAACTCCATCACTACCAGATTTGCATGCTTTTTCTGACTCTCAGTGGGTTGGTTGCTATGACACTTGTATGTCCACTAGTGGCGTTTGCTTCATGCTTGGTAGCTCATGTATATCTTGGTTGAGCAAGAAGCAGCCTACTGTGGCCACTTCTAGTTGTGAGGTTGAGTATAAGACAACTTTTACAATCATTGTTGAGTGTGTGTGGCTTAGATGCCTTATGACTAATTTGGGTGTTGGTCAGTCTTCTGCCACCACCATCTTCACTGATAGTTAGAGCGCATTGGCAATTGTGAGGAACCCTATATTCCATGCTCACACTAAGCACATTGAGGTGCATTACCATCATGTCAGGGAGAGGTTCTCTACTAGAGAGATCAGCCTGGCATATGTGCCCATGCAGGAGAACATTGTAGACCTTTTCACAAAGGCTCTACCTAGGGAGAAGTTTGAAGCTTTCCCCAAAGCTTTGGGCTTAGTTCCTTTTGTGGATTGATTCCACATAGCTTGGCACTTCCTTATACATGAGTGCCAGCTCCTTGTTCAGCGGACCACTCCTAGGGGGAATTTTTTGATATATTTAGGTAGTGATGTGTGTGAACACACTAGGACCATAGGGGCACTTTTTTCCCTCTTTAGGAGGTTTTTTCCCTCGGCTTGTATATAAGCATATTGCCCTAATGGGTTACTTATCTTTGTACATTCTAGTGGTAATACATTTAGTATTGTGTGTTGTGATTCAAGCTTCTTCTTCTTCCTTGTGTTGTTCGCGTGCTTTCGCAAACCTCAAACTCCAATAGCTCCTAGCATGTAACATAGGGTTGGTAGATAGGTATACACTACTCATGTTATCACACATGATTGGAAATTGATTGACCTGCACGTTTAGTTCCACCATGATCTTCTTGAGCCACATAAGCTCACATGTCACTTGTGCCAAAGCCTTGTATTCAGCTTTAGTGGAGGATAGATCAATTGTAGGTTTCTTTTTTGCCATCAAAGAGATAACTTTCTTCCCAAGCATCACTGCATATCCACTTATACTCCTCCTATCTTCTCTGGGGCCATCCCAATTAGCATCTGTGTATACTTCCCCCTGCAAATCACCTTTGAAAGGATAGAAAAGACCTTCATTCAATGTACCTTTGAGGTATTTGAGTATTCTTTTGGCTACAAGTAGATGTGGAACCCTAGGTGTGTGCATCAATCGAGATAGCACACCAACTGTATATACTAGGCCAGGCCTTGTAATGGTGGCATAATTCAATGAGCCCACCATAGACCTCTACAAAAGAGGATCTTGAAATTCATTACCTTCTATTGAAATCAATTTTATGTTTACCTCCATAGGGTTTCTCAATGGTTTGCATCCTAGTTCTTCAACACATCCAAGATGTATTTTCTTTGCATAATCCAAATACCATTGTTTTTATATATGACTTCAATACCTAAGAAATACCTTAGATCTCCAAGGTCTAAGATCTAGAAATTCTTCCCAATTTTCTCTTTGATGTCCTGGATGCCTTCTTCATGATGATCTATACTAATCAAATCATCTACATAGAACCATAAATAGACATATGTTTCACCTCTTTTGTAGAACAATGATGGATCTTTTTTGCTTTGATTGTATCCATAACTCATAAAATAGTCTACAAGCCTTTGATTCCATGGTCTTGGGGCTTGCTTGAGACCATACAATGCTTTTTTCAACCTCCAAACATAACCACCTCCGATTTTATCTTCAAACCCTAATGGTTGGTCCACGTACACAACCTCATCTAGCTCTCCATTAAGAAATGCATTCTTCACATCAAGTTGATATATCTTGCAATGTTTGCTTGCTACAATAGCAATGACTACTCTCATGGTAGTCATCTTTGCCATAGGGCTAAATGTCTCTTCATAGTCTATTCCATATTTATGAGAAAAAACTTGGTCTACACGCGTGCTATGGTTGCATGGTGATGTAAATCCCTTATGCAAATAATCGGCATGAAAGCTTGCCTAATTCATTTAGAGTTGTACCACAAATAATATAAGCCCTAGATTTTTGCATTAAAGTAAGAACACAACTTGGTCCTGTCACTTTTATCACCACAATCAACCCAATCGCCTGCACAAACTTTGCACATTTAGCCTTTGTAGACCATGTTTATAATGCACTTGTACAACAACAAAGAAGAACAGAAACAAGACCGCCAGTTCATTGAAAATGAGGAAACTTAACAAAAACGTGAGTGTTGAGTCTGTATCATGCTGTCGTGATGTTGCAGAACATACTCCATGTCATAACATCAAAATAGTTGTTTCTAATCCGACAATGGAAAAATGTGCACATACTCTTAGACACACATCTTATGGCAAAATCTATACAAGCTCATTTGTAGATGTCTCACCAAACATAAATGACATGCACAACCTTTTGATCAATGAAGTGTGATCACTATCCATGCAGAAGTACATGGCAATTGTTGCACTATGTAGAACTAAAGAGAAGGAGAAAATTATTGAAACCAAGATAGTTTTGGGAACTTGCTGCTCTTAAACAACACCCTTCATCCAAGTTCGAAAAATGTATTCTATAACAATTTTATCATCCATATCTTTCAATAAAACAAAGACTAACAATTCTCTCATGCTTCGAAACACATCCTAGCTAGGTTATAGGTTAGTGGATTATATAACAAATGCTTAAATAAATAAATATGAGATAATCTTCTCATATTCAAATGCTTCTAGTTGAATGATTTAATAAGGCATCATACAAATTTGAAAAGTTCAACATATTCTTAAAGGGAGACATTTGGGAACAAGAATTTCTATTCAAGATTTCACATAATGTCCCCTGGGACAAAAAACCTATAAATTGAAACAAGGGGACGTAGGATTAAAGATTGCCCCTGAGACAAAAACCCCAAAAATCAAAACAAGGGGGAAGTAGAATGGCAACTCAAGCAATCGAGGTGGCAACCCTAAATCTTTGAAAACCCAGCTTTGAAAATTTCTCTTAAAAAATGGAGAAAGTCAAAGAATCCTTGCTTTTAGAGCCCAATTTTGATGGCTTCATCAAGGTTCTTCATAGATGAAGGAGAAACTCTAAAGGCTTGCAAGGTGAGGGCTTTTCTCATAGTTCATAAAGGCTTTTTGGGAGGAATTCTACTCATTATATTGCTAATTTGGAAGGTAAAATAAATAACAAACTCTAAAAAGAATTTGATCTCTTGGACTATTTGAGAGGGATGAAACAAATCGAAGAATCAGATAATGATAAGTTCTAGGAGGACTATGCCATGGGGAAGGAGAATAACCAAGAGGAAAATGCCACTAGAAAGTACGACAATCCCAATAGTGATAGCTTGATCATTGTATACATAGTTCCAAATTACTATGCTAAGAAGGAAAATAGTTTGAAAGGAAGTACTCCTTTGGAGTTCCCATGGAAGAGTCTGATTAATGAGAAATTCACCTCTCATTATGCTTTGGCTGCTAAGGAAAAAGAGGAGGGGATAAACAAGAAATTAGGGAGAAATTCCCAAACCAAAAGGGTCTTGAAAGAAAGTTCTCTCCTTCAATATTCAAGGCCTTATGGATCCTTCCAGAGATTTTATTATTGGCCAATGGATTTGAGAAAAAGTATTGACCTAAACTGTATCTATCTCTAGGATGTTAAAATTGTCATGCTGATCTTCTTAAGACACTGTAGAACATCTCAAATGTTCACTCCTAGCTTGCTACTGACCATGGGCATGCACCATAGATGTATTCTGACTTCGTTTGGGGGAACCCATTCCTTTTGCATCACTTCAGTGTACACCCCAAATCAACACTAGAAGAGAATCAATACTTATTTTCTTTGGTTTACTGTTGAAGCTCAAGACCAATGACAGAGCATAGAAGCACATCAAAGAGGTGGACACACAAGAAGAGGGAGCAAGTAGGGAGCTCCAAGAAGTACATGTCCAATTATCAGAAGAATCCCCTACAAAAATAGTGATTTTCATCACTAAAAACCATTATAAATATCATTTTCTATTTTTATAACTCCATTTTGTTCAAGCCGAGGAGTCGTCAAGCTTGAGGAGTATTAGAAGTACCATCGTACCAATTTTCATAATTTTTAGACTTCGTTTGAGCCCTAAAATAAGTCCTGGAACCTAATTTTTAACTAGGCCGGACACTAGGTCTGGACAGGGCCAAAACTAGTCCAAAAACTATAAAAAGAGCTAGAGAGCTCATTTTTGAGGTTAGATTCTTGTACATTTCAGTAATAGATTCTTTTTGTTATCAAAATCCTTCCATTGTTCCTCTCTTTGATCTTACTGTGTACACGTGTGTGTGTGTATGTGTGTGCATGCTTGTGTGCTTTCACTCACGCACTTGTGCCGGCACTTGCTCGTGGTCTTCATACCGGTCCTCACGTCTCCGCGGATTGACAAGTAAAGGAGGTGGTGCTTACGCTTAAGCTACACCAAATTTTGGCACCGTTGTCGGGGAGAGAGCTTCGAGGACGAGCGTTGTGATGGTAAGATCGTAGATTCATCATCATCACCATCTCCATCTTCTTCCATCTTCTTCTTCATAGAAATTTCTTGTTTTTTAGTACATTTTCATCATTTTCATACCATCTTTCATGCATTATTGTGCGAGGAGGAGTTAGGAAGTGCAAGAGAGTGCAAGCGCTGTGTTTTTTCATGATTTTCTACACATACGGAGCTCGCCATTGCCCGGCGCTCAGAAATTCAAAGTTCCCCCCAAAAAACACGATTTTGTGATGATAATCGCGATTCTGTGAAAATTCAATTTTTTTTTGAAAATCGTGATTCTGTGTTTCCCGCCTAAAAGCCTTTTTGAAAAGAACACGATTCTGTGTCATTCTCAGAATCGTGATTTTGTGGTTGTGCTCAAAATCACGATTCTCACAAATCACGATTTTCAGCCAAAAAAATACGATTCTAAGAAAACACGATTCTGTGGTGCTCAAAATCGCGATTCTCTAAATTTTGAAAACCACGATTCTCTGAGATAAAATCACGATTCTCTAGAACACGATTCTCTAAAACACGATTTTTTGAACCACGATTCTGTGAAACACGATTTTGTGAACCACGATTCTGTGAACCACGATTTCGTTAACCACAATTCTCAAAAACACGATTCTTTGCTCATCGTGATTCTCAAAAATCATGATTTTCAGCTAAAAACACGATTCTGTGAAAACACGATTCTCTGTTGGCAATCGCGATTTTCAAAAACACGATTTTCATCTAAGGTACAAAATCGTGATTCTCATGTCAAAACAACGACTTTAAGAAAAGATGATTCTTTGAAAACACGATTTTGTGAAAACACGATTCTCTATTGGCAATCGCAATTTTCAAAAATACGATTCTCTGAAAATACGATTTTCATCCAAAGTACGAAATCACGATTTTCAGAACATGATTCTCAAAAGACACGATTTTCAAAAACACGATTCTCTGTTGGCAATCGCGATTTTCATGTCAAAAACACAATTCTGTGAACCACGATTTTATGAAAACACGATTCTCTGAAAACACGATTCTCTGAAAACACGATTCTATGAAAACACGATTCTCTGCTGACAATCGCGATTCTCAAAAACACGATTCTCTTGAAGTTCACAGAATCGTGATTCTCTTGGTTTCACAGGATCGCGATTCTCTTGGTTTCACAGGATCGCGATTCTCTGCTTTCATAGCATCGCGATTCTCTTGATTTCACAAAGTCGCGATTTTTTCCAAAAGGTCATGTTTGCCTATTTTGACCCCCAGGAGCCTGATTTGACATAACGTTTTCATCCAAAGTCCATTTTTTGAGCTCTATAGCTCGTTGGAAAGCTCGTTTCGAATCCTACATGGCTTCAGCTGTTTTTTATAAGAATAATGCATTAATTTTTAGGTAGGATAATTTGAAGTTGACCCTCAAGTGGGACCAAGAAACCAAGGTGGCTCCAAAGGATTCTTTTTTTTTTTTTTTTTTTTTTTGCAATACCAAGAGGGAGAAAAATTGCATCATGGGAAAGAAAAAAGCAAAAGAGAGAAGAAAGGGGGCTAAGATGGGAAAAGAGAAGGGAGATGAACATGAAGTGCATGAAATAATCTCACATGAGGATGAAACATCTAGAGAAAAATTGCAAGGAGTCAAGGAAACGGGGGAAATGTCTAAGGGGGTTGGATCCTTATTTGCAACAAGAGAATATGATAATACTTTTGTGGATATCAGAATAGGATATGACCATAGAAGGTTGGGTGTTTATATCAATCCTAATTGTGAGTGGAATTTAATTCATATTGACCTAGTGGTCATTATCTTAGAGAACATTCAACCAACAACTCACTCTTCTATCCTCATGGATGGTGAACATTATGATTGCATGGGTCAAGTTGTGTTACCTGTTATGTGGATGATATGCAATTTTTGGAAACATTCTTTGTCATGGATTGTATAGATGAAGACTTGATCATTGGCACCCAAAGGTTCATTACACAAAATCATCAAGAATTTGAGGTGTCTTCTCCACCTATTACCCGTGCTTCTACATATATGTCTATGGAAAATCCTAATGACTATCCACCTTATGATAATTGGGGGCAAAATCATCTTTTCAACGAGTGTGCTTTTCATGAAAAAATTTTTCTTTCTACTCATGTTTTTGAATCTAATCCTTCTTTGAGTAAATCACAGGAAACCGTGGAGAATGGAGAAATGGAGGACTCCAAGTGTTTGGGGGAAGTGGAAGGTCCCTCTCTTCCTGTAAATTTGGATTCTCCTCCTAAAACCATAAGCAGGGATGATCTACACTCATATCATCAAGAAGGAGATGATCAACAAATACTTGGTATTGCTGATGTGAAAAATGATGTCGACTCGAGGGTGAATCATGACAATCCATCACCCATTTGTACACCTAGAGATTCTATGTGTAATACGGATAAATGTATCGATGAATCTCTAGATCAATCTCCAACAACACTACCCATTGACCCCTTGCATAAGTCTGATGCATGTATAGAAGATCAACCTTTGTTGCATTCCCCATATAAAGATGAGTTTTCTCAAAAAACTCACATAGAAGGCCCAAAAGACCCTTACTTCAAGAAACAGAAATCACATTTTCTTGGTAATATCAAGAAAATTTGGGTGGCCAAGAAATTGTTAGAGTATGATCAATGTCTACCCCTCATGATTGTATGCACATTTTGTAAGGCCCCCTTTATGAGGAGAAGCCAAGCGTGCATTACCCAATTGATGGGAATCCCAACTTGAATGTTGGATGAAGGTCATATTGGACCATGTAAGATATTATAAGGAAAGGGAGTTACCAGGGTCCCCAATTGTGGGGTCCGGGGCAGCGGTGAGCAGCCCCGGCTGGGGGGTCCAAGGGGGCCAGCGGGCCCCCTGGCTGGGGGGTCCCAGGGGGCCAGCGGGCCCCCTGGTGGGGGTCCGGGGGCAGCGCCCCCGGCGCGACGGTAAAGGGAATATTCCATGGAATATTCCCTGTCGGAGTCAGAAATCATTTATATTTGTTAGGTCGGTTCAACCAGTCTAAGCCGTGTATGGCAATTACGTGGGCGGTGGCTGCCCACGCTCTACCGCCCATGTATAGCCGTCCATGGCAGGCCACCCATGATCCTATATATACATGACTTCTACACTACCTAAGACATTGAGTTGAGCCAGCATACCTCTACCTTGTATCTCCCTATCTAGAGTTGTCTAGATCACCATTTAAGCTCTACCTTGAGAGCGCACGGGTGGACAACGCCATCATCTTTGTACTTGCTGCTAGTAGAAAATTGTTGAGATTCTCCTATATCTGTTATCTTCTCTGCTATTGCTCCTGTGTTATATTGCGTAACTATTGTTTTACATGGTATCAGAGCTGTAAGGTTCGAATAGCTTGAGAAGTATCATTATTTTAGCCTACTAGCAGACTAGAATATCAGTAGATTATTCTAGTGATTACATGATGGCTTCATCGTCGAACACTAGTCTTGGTGCTTCACCTAATGTTAATGCTGCACCTATTCGAATTCGTCCACCTGCATTCACTGAAGGGAAGCTGGATGGAACCAACTATACACTCTGGAAGTTCAAAATTTCTGCAATTTTGGACTCCTATGAATTACTTGACACTGTCATGGGACCGATGGGATTGGATCCAGAGCCTATACCAGTTGAAGATCCAGCAAATTCAAGATTGATGATTCAGCCAGATCCAGATCTTCTACGAGCTTGGAAGAGGCGCAATGCTGATGCATTATGTGCGATTGTCACTAGTGTAAGTGATTCTGTGCTTACTTTAGTTCAACATACTACTAAAGCACATGAGGCTTGGGGCATATTGGCTCGACAATATGAGACCAAGAACCACACTAGGATACAGAATTTAGAAAATCAGTTGGCAAATGAAAAGCATTCTGATTCTGAAAAGGCTGAAGATTTTATCAAACGGATAAAGCATCTTCAAGATCAATTGGCTGCAGTTGGTGTTGTCATAACACCAGAAGAGCTAGCTCGAAGATCTGTACGTGTTCTTCTAGCAAAGTATGATGGATTAGTAACAGCCCTTAACACTCAGGTAAGGCCAACTCCTCTTACATTTGAAGAGTTTTGTGCCATGCTTTTAGAAGAAGAGATGCGGCTGAAGAATCGGCAAAGTACAACTGATGCTGCATTCTCAGCAAATGCAAAAGGTAAAGGCTCTTCAGAGGGATCAAAGAAGAAGCCAAAGAAGAAAAAGTTCACAGGAAGTTGCTTCTATTGTGAAAAGAAAGGCCATGCCATCAAGGATTGCAGAAAGAAGCAAGCTGATGAACGGAATGGGACTGTAAAATCATCATGGAAGAACAAAGAGTCTGCAAACAACACAGAGCTGGAACTTTGGGTAGCTATTGAAGAGGTATGTTCATCTGCTCAAGCTCGTGTTGATGAGCCATGGATTTTAGATAGTGGAGCTTCTCGCCATATGACTAGTAAAAAGGATTGGTATAGTTCCCTAGTGCCTCTGCGGGAATCCATCAATGTAGTGGTGGGAAACGACTCCAAGTGTCCAGCTGAAGGAACTGGAACCATCTCTTTTATCACTTCTCCAGGTGTTGAGAAAAAGTTATCCGATGTTCTCTATGTACCTACACTCAAAAGAAATTTGTTGTCAGTTTGTGCAATAACAGATCGTGGACTCGAAGTTCACTTCAATAAGAGTGGTGCGGAAATCATGGATTCATCAGGTAATGTTGTAGGTAAAGGCACACGACGGGATAACTTGTATGAGTTAAGTGCTTTAACTGCTACAGAAGATAAAGATGTAAGTAGGTTATGGCACCAACGATTTGGGCATCTCGGATTTGCAGTTTTGAAGGAGATGCAACGAACAGGGATGGTTGCTCATTTGCCTGCATTTTCAGAGTTGCAGGAACCTTGTGAAGCTTGTATGATGGGCAAGCAACAACGAAAGGCATTTCCAAGAGAGACCAGCAATCGATCTCAAGCTCCTCTAGAGTTGGTACATGCTGATCTCTGCGGTAAAATGTCTACACCTGCTTTAGGAGGATCTTTCTACTTCTTGCTGTTAGTCGACGATTATAGTAGAAAGATGTGGGTTTATTTCATTCGAGAGAAGGCTGATGCTTTTGAAAAATTTAAAGCGTGGCATAAGTATGTAGAAAGTGAATCAGGAAGGAAACTGAAGAAATTTAGAACAGATAGAGGAGGTGAATTCTTGTCAACAGAATTCAACAATTACTGTAAGGAGCATGGTGTGAAAAGGCAACTTACCACAGCTCATACACCTCAACAAAATGGCGTTGTTGAGCGCAGGAACAGGACAGTAGTTGAAATGGCTCGTTGTATGTTAAAGGCTCAAGACATGCCTGATTCATTCTGGGCAGAAGCAGTCAATACAGCAGTCTACATCCTCAATCGAAGCTACACAAAAGCTCTGAAGGGGATGACTCCTCAAGAAGCATATTCTGGTAAAAAGCCTTCAGTTTTGCATTTCAGAATTTTTGGTTGTTTCTGTTATGCACATATTCCTGATTCAACAAGATCAAAGTTGGATTCAAAAAGCAAAAAGTGTGTCTTCCTAGGATATAGTGAAGAGTCTAAAGCATACAGGTTATGGGATCCTGAGGCAAGGAAGATTTTTGTCAGCCGAGATGTGGTGTTTGATGAACGACCACACTTAGTAGAAGATAAAGGTAAATCTACTATCTCATCAAACGGAGAAATATCTCGCCTTGTGCCTATCAAAAGACAGGTTAAAGTTGAGGAGGAGGAAACATCTGATGGAGAAATTTCCTCAATAAAAAGCCAACCAATTGTAGCTGCACAGCGTAAGCCACTACCGAAGTGGGCACAACAGCTCTTTGATGATCACAATCCACATGTAGATGCACCAGAATCATCATCGGATGGATTACAAAGATCAAAGAGAATAGAGGAGCAAAGAAGAGCCTCAGAACACATTGTTAACATGGCTCTAATGGCAGATATCATGGGTTCGATAAAGGAACCTACCACCATTGAAGAAGCCATTGATGATCCAGATTGGAGAGCGGCAATGCAGTCTGAGTATGATAGTATACTCAAAAATGATACATGGGATCTAGTCGACTTGTCGCCAAAGAAGAAGGTAATAGGTACTAAATGGATTTGGAAAGCTAAGTATAAAGCTGATGGAACATTAGAAAAGTATAAGGCACGATTAGTTGCACAGGGTTTTTAACAGATTGAAGGATTTGATGTTCAAGAAACTTTTGCACCAACAGCACGCATGACAACTATTCGGACGGTACTTGCAGTAGCTGCACAAAAGTCTTGGCCTATTTTCCAGATGGATGTCAAATCTGCATTTTTGAATGGTCACCTCAAGGAGGAGGTATATGTATCTCAACCACCAGGTTTTGAGGTGCCCAATTCAGAAAATAAAGTTTGCAGGTTGAAGAAAGCTTTGTATGGACTTAAGCAAGCTCCACGGGCTTGGTACCAACGAATTGATCATTTTTTCAAAAATATGGGTTTTGAAAGAAGTACTTCTGATGCTAACTTGTATGTAACGAAAAGGGATAGCAAGCTAGTTGTTGTCATTGTATATGTAGATGATTTGATCATTACAGGAGATCATCAGGAACTCATCAATCAAACTCGGATCAGCTTGGGAACTGAGTTTGAAATGACAGACTTAGGTCTACTCCATTTTTGTCTGGGAATTGAAGTATGGCAAAGGAAGGATGGCATTTTCATCTCACAACAAAAATATTCCAAAGAAATTCTCAAGGCATTTGGAATGATGGACTGCAAACCAACTAGCACACCTATGGAGGTAAATCATAAGCTATCTATGGATGATAACATGCCTGATGTAGATGCTAAGAAGTATAGGAAGCTCGTTGGAAGTCTTATTTTTCTGTGCAACACTAGACCAGACATTTGCTATGCTGTTGGAGTGTTAAGCAGGTTTTCCAACAAACCTAAGGAGAGTCACTGGAATGCTGGAATGCGAATTCTAAGGTACATTGCAGGAACCTTGGATTTTGGTATTTTGTATACCACAGGTGATACACTCCAAGGATATTGTGATTCAGATTGGGCTGGAGATTGTGATTCTAGAAAATCAGTTTCTGGATATTGTTTCTCATTTGGTTCAGGAATATTTTCTTGGGTAAGTAGGAAGCAACCAACTCTCGCACTCTCCTCCACTGAAGCAGAGTACAAAGCAGCTTGTTTTGCTTCTTGTGAGGCAGTCTGGTTAAGGAGAATTCTTGCAGATATAGGCTTTCCATCAAATATGCCAATTGTACTCAAGTGTGATAATCAAAGTTGTATGGCTATTGCAAAGAACCCAGTATTTCATGCTCGCACCAAGCACATAGAAGTACAGTACCATTACATTCGTGAGCTAATTGAAGATGAAATTGTGGAGCTAGAATATTGCCCAACAGAGGCAAATTGTGCTGACATATTCACTAAAGCACTTGGAAGAGAGCAGCTCAACAAGCATCTTCAACAGATGGGCATAGGACCGAGACCTACTTGATTTATCATCGGTAAACATTGAGGGGGGGTGTTAGAGTATGATCAATGTCTACCCCTCATGATTGTATGCACATTTTGTAAGGCCCCCTTTATGAGGAGAAGCCAAGCGTGCATTACCCAATTGATGGGAATCCCAACTTGAATGTTGGATGAAGGTCATATTGGACCATGTAAGATATTATAAGGAAAGGGAGTTACCAGGGTCCCCAATTGTGGGGTCCGGGGCAGCGGTGAGCAGCCCCGGTTGGGGGGTCCAAGGGGGCCAGCGGGCCCCCTGGCTGGGGGGTCCCAGGGGGCCAGCGGGCCCCCTGGTGGGGGTCCGGGGGCAGCGCCCCCGGCGCGACGGTAAAGGGAATATTCCACGGAATATTCCCTGTCGGAGTCAGAAATCATTTATATTTGTTAGGTCGGTTCAACCAGTCTAAGCCGTGTATGGCAATTACGCGGGCGGTGGCCGCCCACGCTCTACCGCCCATGTATAGCCGTCCATGGCAGGCCACCCATGATCCTATATATACATGACTTCTGCACTACCTAAGACATTGAGTTGAGCCAGCATACCTCTACCTTGTATCTCCCTATCTAGAGTTGTCTAGATCACCATTTAAGCTCTACCTTGAGAGCGCACGGGTGGACAACGCCATCATCTTTGTACTTGCTGCTAGTAGAAAATTGTTGAGATTCTCCTATATCTGTTATCTTCTCTGCTATTGCTCCTGTGTTATATTGCGTAACTATTGTTTTACAGAAATTACTTAGAGCCCAACCGAATCGCATTATGATATGGGTACCAAAGAAAGCCCTTGTACAAAATCAGCCCCCTCACACTAGACTTCAAAATCTATGGTCTAGGCCTACCATGACTTATCTTCAAGAAAGACCACTTCCAATCAAAGAACACAAAGCAATCAAGCCGAAACTCAGAAAGAATCCAGGGGGGAACTTCAAGGCACCAACCTGCACAACAAAGACACCAAGGCGAGGTAAGGGACTAAATCAAGCACAAAGCTCCAAAAAAGATCAAAGAACCTCTTCTACAAGGATATGGGTATGGAAACCAAAAGCGTCGGTAGGCCCCACAGAACCACAGTGCCAACCATGCAGGATCAAAGCCTCAAGAAAGCATCCAAACATGGAGCCGCCAAAGGAGATCACTAAACAAGCGAAGACCAATCTCAAATGGATCCCTATAAGGAGGAAGTATCAATTGTCATTCGAGGATCCAATGGATACTTCTAACAAAGGCTGCCATAGCATCTGCAAATAACATTGAAAGCCTCGACAAGCGACAACCATGTGCTCCTTGCACAACCCTATCTTATGCGCCATTCAGGTCATGCATTTCCAAAGTATGCATTATTATAGGGCCACGTTACATGGCCGTGCATAGATACATTTGAGAGAGTCCTATGCACAAGAGCACATTGACATATGTCAACTATGTTTTCTGATACTAAGATTTGTCTTCTTGCTTATGACATGGTAGTAAAAAATTTAAAAAAAAGAGAGAGCTTGTTCCCAGGTTTGGTTTATGGAACATGAATAAGTCATGCTTAGTTGAAGGTGGAACCATGGCTTGGATAGAAGTGTGTCTCGGCTAGCAGCTACTATTATTGTTGCCTTATCTGGTAGATGTCAAGCACTTGGCAGGAACATGGCATCCACAACTATTGTTTCCCCTTGCCATGGTAGGAGGGAAGAGTTTAAAGGGAGAAGACTCCGCTTAGGGTGAGCTAAAGAGAAGGTGTGAAACTAAGCTTGGTGTAGTTACCCAATGATGTTTGCCAAGGAATATAAAGAAATTCAATTCTCAATATTTGGAAAATGTTGCTTTGAAGAAAGGGGATAGGGCGCGACACTCAAAGAGTTTCATTAGCGATCCATCAACATGGACACTCATCGACAATGAAAGACGAGCTGATGGTCCATCACAATGCTGGGTGTACAACATGAAGAGCAGACTATCGATCGACCTTTCATGGTAAGAATCCTCTACTTGGGTATCACGACAACACTGCTAGATTAGGAAACCTCTTCATCAGCACACCCTTGAGCAATCCGCTCAAGACCTACTTTCTTACACCATGTTTTCTAATGCATTTCCCAAGTATGCATGCATAGGGCTACATGACAAGGCCGTGCACAAGGCACATATTTTCTTCAACCCATGCACCAATACATTTACCAAACATTCAATATGGGTTACGAGTACTTGACACGAGTACAATGAACATCACCTTTGGAAGTTCTTTAGGATATCACAGGGACAACATCAATACCTAGGAAGCAAGCCGAAGCCCGCAGTTGCTCCAACTCAACCTCTCTTGAGCAACGAGCCGATTTTTGTGATGGAGAGTGTTAATCTCCAAAAGAACAAGTTGACCTTGAATTTAGATCACCTCTATATCAAGATCAACTTTAGACTCCACCAAAATTAGAGAACATTCACCAATTTACCAGAAAATTGATTATTCTGAAAAATTCAACTTCTCAGAAAAGTCTGCTACAGATTAATCACTCATTGGCTAATCAATCCTGTAAAGTTTTTTATAAAACTTTGCACAATACTTTGCCTTGAGATTGCGCAACTTTTCCAAGTTAAATTTCTCAAAATGATTGAGTACACACTGAGAAATGTGTGAAACATTTTACCTATGTCTGAAACAGCTTCTCTGTAATGGCGACTTTGACACCTGCAACTTCTTAGCTACAGTTCTCACAATACCGAACCCGTTTGATCAAGATCTTTTAGCCATAGATAGCTTACCTTCCAACTTAGATTTTAAGCCCTCACTTGTGTAAAACTTTACACCACACACTGAGTAATGTTCATTTCTCTGAACATGAAATCTGCGCCAATTTTGTCGACTCTCAGAACATCATTACATATGAATGTTCCTAAACTAAATTCTCTCAACCTGATTACAATTAGTCTCTCAAATTCTAGCCATAGATAGATTAGCTATGGACTTAGATACGTGCAGAAGGATTTCTCAAAAGATTAAACACAGAATGAGCAGACAGCAAAACATCGGGCGCAAGATTTCCTTGATTTCTCAGAAATTACAATTGAGTGAAGTTGATGAATTCAACTCACTTCTCATGTGTCTAATGACACTCTCTACTACTCCTTTCTCTCTTCCTATTCTCTATTCTCCTTCTATTCTACTTGCCCCGACTTTTTCCAAACATTTATAGGCAAAATATATACAAGCTTATGACTAATCAAAAGTATGAGTCAGCTATATCTGAAGTAATGTACATATGTGTACATATCTTTGGGTTTCTGAATATGTCCTTCCTTCAACCTTCTGAATTTGTTCTCTTCTTCACTCCTTGACTTCATTTCTTCATAATCCTTCAATTGATGATTGACATGCACCAACATTTTGGGAGCTCAAAAGGACACTTTCTCACTAGAATCCAAGGAAGCAACACATACCAAAGAACTAAGCCTTAATAATTCACAATGACAAAGTAAGAATCAGACAACCGAACCTGCTACAATAGATAGATAGAAGGATCTTGTTCACACAGGATGGACACTACCTCTCAAAGTGCTACATGGAACAACCACTACAACAAGGGTCTGTCAAGGACGACAGACTCGAGAGGGGGGGGAGTGTTGAAGCTCAAGACCAATGACAGAGCATAGAAGCACATCAAAGAAGTGGACACACAAGAAGAGGGAGCAAGTAGGGAGCTCCAAGAAGTACATGTCCAATTATCAAAAGAATCCCCTACAAAAATAGTGATTTTCATCACTAAAAATCATTGTAAATACCATTTTCTATTTTTATAACTCCATTTTGTTCAAGCCGAGGAGTCCTCGAGCTTGAGGAGTATTAGAAGTACCATCGTACCAATTTTCATAATTTTTAGACTTTGTTTGAGCCCTCAAATAAGCCCTGGAACCTAATTTTTAACTAGGCCGGAGACTAGGTCTGGACAGGGCCAAAACTAGTCCAAAAACTATAAAAAGAGCTAGAGAGCTCATTTTTGAGGTTAGCTTCTTGTAGATTTGAGTTTTGTAATAGATTCTTTTTGTAATCAAAATCCTTCCATTGTTCCTCTCTTTGATCTTACTGTGTACACGTGTGTGTGTGTATGTGTGTGCATGCTTGTGTGCTTTCACTCACGCACTTGTGCCGGCACTTGCTCGTGGTCTTCATACCGGTCCTCACGTCTCCGCGGATTGACAAGTAAAGGAGGTGGTGCTTACGCTTGAGCTACATTTACCTTCCCTTAAACATCATCTTTTGTGAATATTTCAACGGAGTGGTTGTTCTCTTTGACAGATGGGAGCAAGGAGATTGTGTGATTGATAAGATGGGAAAGATTTGTTGGGATCAATTGGAACTTCACCATGATTTGGCTGATATTAAGGACTCACACGGGTTCTCTTAGTCGAATCTTCAATGTAGCTTTGACTTGTGTAAAGCTAAGCTTGACAAGGCCCTTTGCTAAGAATAGGAAAGATTTACGGTCCGATGTAGATCTGATTCTCTTTACCCTTTGCATGGTTCAACATAAAATTTTACTTGAAAAGTAGAAAATCTTTATGGATATCTCATCTCGTTCTAGGATTTGGGCTCTATTTTCAATCTAGCCTAGGCCACTTTGTTGAAAAACTTCCTACCATACCTACAAATATAGTTATTCACAGTGATGCAAACGGTATTGAAGATGATTATCCTCAATTTCCTAGTTGTGTTGCAACTCTTGTTGCACCTAGTATAGAGCAATTTCCTTGGGATGGAAAAGATACACAAGCACATGCATTGATAGCCTTGTATGTTCCATTAACCCTCATATTCACACGTGCAAGATAGAAACAGGTGTTTGTGATACTCTTACAACATCATACCAAGCGAGAAATGAGGCTGATGTTGCTTAAGTCCAAAATAGTTGGAGAGTGAGCACATGAATGAAGGAGATTTTATGCAATTATTTGACAAAGATCAAAGATTTGAAGGAGCAATTGTTTTTTGCTGATGAAATCTTTCAGATAGTTTACTTGTGCAGACTATTCTTAATGATTTCTCATATTCATCTTAGAGCTTTGCATCCACTCTTTTATTGATGATGAAAGGCAATTCAAATCCTTAACATTTGAGGAGTTAATCTCTATTTTGTTGCCAAAAGATTAGGCTAGGAAAAATAAGCCAACTATGTGTGTTGTAGATCAAGCTCTTTTAGCTATTTAGAAGGGCAAAGATAAATGGACCTCATCTACTAGTAAGCATAAATCTTCTAACATTGCAGAGTCAAAGAATGAAGACAAAGATCATAAAAAAATAGAAAAGTAGAAATAGTTTTGGAAGTACTCTAAGGAAAATGATCATGTCATGAAGATTTGTCCTAAATTTACGACAAAGGAGGCAAAGAAGAAAGAGGATGGAATGATTGTTGCAAAGGCCTAAACACCTAAAACAAGGCCTCCTAATCTTGTTCATAATGAAGAATGGGCATTTACTACTATTTGTAGTTTGAACCATCTTCTCATGAGCATTGGAACAACCAAACATATTACCTTGCATCATAGTTTCTTCACTTCCCTTGAGCCTCCTTGTACAATGAATATTATCACATGTATGAACAACTCTTATCTTGTAATCAAATTTGGAAAGACCATTTTGATGACTGTTCATGGTAGTTCTTTCACATTGTCAAGTGCTCAATATGTGCCACGAATGAAGAAAATATGTTGTCAGTTTCATCATTAGCAAAGATTGGATTCGTTATCAAATTTGTTGATTAAAGATGTATAGTTCATGATCTCTCAAATGCTGATGTTATTATTGCTTGCATTCTATGCCATGGGCTATATAAACTCATAGACTAGATAAAACCTATGAATGATTTACCATGTCTAATTCAAGATTCTCAAGCTATCTCAGATGCTAAGCTTTGGCATGCATGCTTTGATCATTTGAATTTCGCTAGTTTGCTACACTAACAAAAATTGGAAATGGTATCCTTGCTGCACAAACTTGAGGCACCTTCTAAAAATTTTTGTGAAGGTTGTACTTAGGGCAAAATGGAGCATTCCTCCTTCCCAAAAGATGGTTCAATTAGAGCTCCTCATAAATTGGATCTTGTTCATAATGATGTTTATGTTCCTATGGAGACATCTTCATTTGCGAGCTACCTATACTTCATGACTTTTATTGATGATCTTTTCAGGAATGCATGGACATATCCATTGAAAGAAAAGTCAGAAGTGTTTATATGCTTTAAACTATTCTTGATTATGGCTAAAAAGTTGTCAGCATTTCAATTGGGAACCCTCCATTTTGATTGAGGGGGAGAATACATGTCTCCTGATTTTAATGCATTTTTGGCTGAGCATGTGATAAAACATCAATACACTGTCATATACAGCTCAAAAAATTGGATTTTCTAAAAGAAAGAACAAGTCTTTCATGGAAATGGCAAGGTGTATGGTCAAAAGTCAGGCTTTACCACATAGCTTCTACCTTGAGGCTATTATGTGTGCAACATGTGTACTTAACAAATGTCCCACCAAAGCACTATAATTGATCACTCCATATGAGGCTTGGCATGGTTGCAAGCATGTTATTGCTCATCTACATTTCTTTGGTTGTTTTCATATGCATTATTACCTGAACAACAATGCAAAAAAATATATGATAAAACAATGAAATGTATTTTTATAGAGTACAATTTAGAAAGCAAAGGCTATTGTCTGTATCATCCATAGACTAAACACATTCTTGTTAGCCATGATTTTGTTTTTGTGGAATATGCTTTTTATAGGTGGGAGTGAAGTCGTGGCCCAAGTGAGGCAATTTCTAAGACTTTAGATGTTTGAAATGATGATTTATTCATTCTATTTTTTATGTAGATTTACATGATTCACTTGACGATGAGAGTGTTGACATAAAGGAGGCAAAAACGATGCCCAAATGGCTAGTGCACACTTTAAGAGATAGAAAATTAGATGCACCTTTTTCATATTGTACTTGTTCATGCTTTCATAGTGCTTCCTTTGCATCACATTGCTATGTAATGGCTGCCTCTAGTCTTTGTGATGGGAATGAACATGTTTCTTTTATGAATTTAGAAAATTGGATGGCTTCTATGCAATCAAAATATGATGATATTAGGAAGAATGGCACTTATTATTTATGTGATTTTCCTCCGAGAAGAAAGGACATTGGTGCTAAATGGCTATACAAGATGAAACGTGATCTTGATGCAATAGTTGAAAGGTATAAGGATAGGGTTGTTGCCAAAGATTATGTTCAAGGGAGAGACATTGTTTTTTATGAGACCTTTGCTCGCACATATTGAATGACCATAGTCATAGCATTTTTGCACTTGCAACTCATCTTTGTTGGAATGCACATCTCTTGGAAGGTAAAATTGCATTTTTGAATGGTGAATTACATGACAAAGTGTATGTATTTCAGCCCCATTTTTTTTTGCTGAAAGGCTAGGAAAACAAAGTATGCTGGTTGAAAAAGGCATTGTATGTTTGAAGCAAGGACCATATGCTTGGAATGAGAAAATACGTGCCTACTTGCTAGCACAAGGTTCTGAGAACAAACCAATTGAGAGCATCTTATATGTTAAGCATGTGAATAATTTACTTTTCATCATTGTTGTATATGTTGATGATATATTTCTCACTAGTCCTAATGAAGCATATTATTGAATTTAAGGTTCATTTGCATGCCTCTTTTGATATAGATTTGGGGCATTTTCGTCATTATTTGGGAATTCGATCTATGCAAGTTGATGGGGGGATAGGTTTATGTCAATTAAAATATCTTTACATATTATTTAAGTGTTTTGGCCTTGAATACTGCAAACATATTGAGGTTCCCATGGAAACATGTTTATGATAGAGTTTTCATGATGCTGGAGATGCATTTGATGTTATTCTCTATCAGCAAGTTATTGAATTCATGATTTAATATGCATAATTCAACCTGATATTTAGTTTTTTTGTATCTTAGATGAGTAGGTTTATGCATTTCCCATGTTTCAAGCATTTGTAGGAAATTAATCAATCTTTTGCTACTTATATGGTACTCAACTACTTGGATTGTTTTATCCAAAGTCGGGCTCATTATTGCTAGATTTACATGCTTTTTTTACTTGGACTTGGTTGTTTTCTATCATACTCATGTATCCAATAGTAGTTTTTGATTCATGCTAGGTAGCTCATGGATATCTTGCTTGAGCAAGAACCAGCCTATTGTGGCAACTTATAGTTGTGAGGTTGAGCATGGGGTAACTTTCACATTGATTGTTGAGTGTATGTGGCTCAGATGCCTTTTGGTTGATTTGGGTGTTGGTCAGTCTGGGACCACCACCATCTTTACTGACACTTAGAGCGCATTGGCAATTGTGAGGAACCCTACATTCCATGTTGCCATAAAGATCTGTTTGGCTTATGTGCCCACACAGGATAATGTTGCAGACCTTTCCACAGAGGCTTTGTCTACTAGGGAGAACTTTGAATGTTTTCACAAAGCTTTGAAGTTAGTTACTTTTGTGGATGGATTTCTTTCCACATAGCTTGGCACTACCTTATACATGAGTGCTAGCTCCTTGTTCACTGCATCACTCCCAAGGATATTTGTTGATATATTTCCGTAGTGATGCATGTGAATACACTTAGGACCCTCACGATAATTTTTCCCTCTTAAGGAGGTTTTTTCTCGTAGCTTGAATATACACCTATAACCCTAACTATTCACTTATCTTTATACATTACATTTGGTATTACATTATGTATAGTGTTGTGCTCCAAGCTTCTTCCTCTTCTTCTTCCTTGTGTTTTACATGTGCTTCCGTAGACATCCAACTCCAACATACATATGCAACATATCTTCAAGTACTCGATTAACCCTTTTAGCTTCCCCATGAGTATGTGGATGGGACGTTGTACTCAGATAAAGTTGAATACCAATTTGATGTGAACCTATAATCTCTATCAAAAAAAAATATGTTTTTAGATATCCCATTTAATCTAGAAAATTTTCTTACAAAAAGGTTTGCATTATTCAAGGTGGTATAAGTCTTTTCCATAGGAAAAAGTGTCCCATTTTGGTAAGTCGATCAACTATCATAATATAGTATCATGTCTACTTTGGTTCATAGGCAATTTAGTGATGAAATCCATAGAAATAGACTCCCACTTTTGGTTTGGAGCATTTGGTGCATGTTTCAAACTTAGATTTTGCATGTTGACACATTAACAATTCATTCAGATATTTTCTAATATTCAGCTTCATATATGGCCAAAAATAAGAAATTTTTATCTCAATATAGGTCTTCTAAATAATGTAATAATTGAAATTTCAATTGATATTCTAAAGATATACATAATCGAATTTTACAATAGAAATCCATTCTACAAAAGAAATTTGTCCAGATTCATTGATCCCCTTAAGTTGTATGCAAAAAGTTCTAAATAGGTTCATCAAATGAATCACGTTGCAGATCATCTTGAATTTGGTTCAGGAAATCAGAATTCACTCTAG
Organism: Ceratopteris richardii; assembly: GCA_020310875.1. Taxonomy (NCBI): domain Eukaryota; kingdom Viridiplantae; phylum Streptophyta; class Polypodiopsida; order Polypodiales; family Pteridaceae; genus Ceratopteris; species Ceratopteris richardii. The sequence continues at coordinate 90,765,787 of CM035431.1, read as the reverse complement.
AAATGAGGTTTCATAAAGGCTTTTGACTCAATGCCGCAGTAATTTTATTTTTCTTACCAACCAAATAGTTAATGTCAAGATCATACTCACTTGGTAGTTCAATCCAATGCTTTTGTGTGAAAATGTATTTTAGACTCTAATGATATATTTTCAATTCAAGCTTAACCCCTAGTAGTAGATGTCTCAAATGCTTAAGTGCATATATGACAAAAAGCATTTATAGATCATGAGTAGGATAATAAAGTTCATGTTTTCTTCATTTTCTGGATTCATATGCAACCATCCTACCATCCTGTGAAAGACCACATCCTATTTGAGAACTACTCGCATTGCATGCACCCACAGAAGGATTTCCCATCTCATTTATTGTTAAAGCAAAATTTTGAATGAATTTTTGTTTCAGTGACTCCAATGATTTTCATACAGACGTCAATCCACACAAATATTGCATTCTTGTTCATCAACTTTGTGAGGGGATTAATTATCTTAGACAAATATTTAATATATTCCCTTTCATATTGTGTCAATCCCTTATAGTTTTAGGAACTGGCCAATCAACTATTGTTAGTTGATTTTGTTTTATCTTGGTCTATATGAATCCCTTCTTTATATATGATTGTTGCTAGGTACACAAGTTTGTCCTTGGGAAAGAAACATTTACTCCTTTTGCCATGCAACCTATGTTCTCTAAGTGTTTGTAATTTTTTTTCAGATGTACAACATGATCATCATCATTTTTAGAGTGTATAAATATATCGTGAAGAAATATAAAAAATGAAATCATTTAAGTAATTATGAAAAATATTTTTCATCAAGCACATAAACGTGGGAGGACCATTTGTTAATCCAAAAGAAAAAATTGTAAACTCATAGTGACCATGGCGTGTTCAAAAACTATTTCGGGTATGTCACCAGGTTTGGTCCTAATTTGGTGAATAATTAGATCCAAACTAAATTTTGGTGCACAAATACTTACATAAACACATACACACATACACACACACATACATACATACATACATACACTCACACACACACACACACACACACACATATATATATATATATATATATATATATATATATATATATATATATATATATATATATATATATATATATATATATATATATATATATATATATATATATATATATATATATATATATATATATGTGTGTGTGTGTGTGTGTATGTGTGTGTGTGTGTGTGTGTATATATATATATATATATATATATATATATATATATATATATATATATATATATATATATACATATACATAGATACATACATACACACGCCCATACACACATATGCACACACATCCATACTCATATATGTATACACACATATACACAAACATACAATAAGAATGTTTTTTTTTGCATGTAGAACATGTTTTTTTTGTATGTAGAATTTCCTTTGAAGTTAGAACGCATTTTTCTTTAGTTCTCGAAATTCTTTTTGCCATATGGCATTACATACGCCATTAATCACCACCCAAACTACCATTATATAGATTTAGGGAATCAACCATCTCCTCTAGAGTAATTGGAGTCCATATATGCATGTGCAATATCCAAATCTGATTTTGCACCTTTCCACTAGATTAAACAAGTGGTAGGTGTACTCACGACTTGAGTTTAGTTCCAGTTTTGCACAAGGTAACTATTTCATACACAAAATGGAAGATGGAGAAGCATGCAACAAAATGAGGAGGTCTCATAGTAAAGATGATAGGGGATGTGTTGCAAGCAAATTACCATATATACATCAACACAAGAGGTGATGGCACCAACAATGCAAATTTATTTTACCTTGGCCTACGTAAGACCTTCATATTTAAGTGCAATTCTTCATGGGCTTCCCCCTATTTTCGAAGTGGACTTCCTTATGGGAGAATTTTCTTCCATTGGGCTCCCCTTCATCTCCTATGGATGCATTTTCTTCCAATGGTCTCCTCCTCTTCTCCTTGATGGACACATATTGTTCCAATGTTCTAATCCTTTGCTGGGTGACTCTTCTTTCAGTGGAATCCTCCTCTTCTTCAAATCAAATCATGCTCTTCTCCAAGATGGGAAATTTCTACTTAGTGGCCTATTTCTCCTCTCCAAGATGAACTACTCATTTTCTGAACTTCTCCTCTCCTAGGGCCTAGATGCAATATTCCTCTTAGTAAATTTTTCCTTCTCTCATCATCAACTTGATCCCCTCCTTACCTATATTTCTCCTTTCCTCTCCATCTAGTAATGATTGTCTATCTCTCCTAAGAGGTCTAAATATCTTGCTTCTGAGTGTCTTAATGACCCACTTCTAGGCATATAGCTACATATATACAAATATTTACAAGAGAGAATGTTGATACAAGTGGGATTGGTTTCATGCAAGTCACCATTCAGAAATACTATTTTAATGTCCAACTGGTGTACATTCCAATGATGATGAGCTGCAAGTGCACAGATGCTACGAACAATAGTCATTCGACATGTAGGTGCAAAGGTTTCATCAAAATCAATGCCTCTTTCCTATGCATAATCCTTGGCAACAAGCCTAACCTTATACCTGTCAACTGTTCCATCAGGTTTACGCCTCAGCTTGTATACCCACTTAGTGCCAATGGCCTTCTTGCCAGGAGGCAAGTCACATAAAGACTAGGTACCATTTTTCATGATAGCATTAGATTGCATTGTAGCCATCCAATGTTTAGAATTTTGTGCTTCATCAAATGAAACAGGCTCAGTCTCATCACTGAGACTAGAGGCAGCCATATCATAGCAATCGGATGCAAAAGAGGCACTATGAGAGCCTGAATGAGTAGGCTACGATAGACATGCATCGAATTCGTTGTCACATAAAGTCTGCACTAGCCATTTTGGCATAGTTTTTGCCTCCTCAATATCATCTCTCTCATCAACAAGTGCATCATGCAAATCTGCATTAGAAATGGAATTATATGCATCATCACATGAAACGTGTAAAGGCTGAGAGTTGCCTCAATAGGACTAGCACTAGACTATCCACCTGTAAAAAGAGGAAGCAAAGTATCATACATGTCTTTGGAGCTAGCACATGTCTCCTTCATACATGAAAGTAAAGTTTGAATAGCATCTTCCACAAAAACAACATCACAGCTAACCAAAATGTGTTTAATTGGTGGATGATACAAACGATACCCTTTGCTTTCAGAATTGTACCCAACAAAAATACATTTTACTACTTGATCATCCAATTTCTTGTGATGTTGTTCAGACATTAATGAATATGCCAGACAAGCAAAAACATGCAGATGAGTAACAGATGGATTGCGACCATGCCAAGTCTCATATGGAGTGATAGACTGCACTGCTTTAGTGGGACACCTATTAAGTACATATGTTGCACATATGACAACCTCAAGCTAGAAACTATGTGGTAAAGCCTGACTCTTGACCATACACCTTGCCATCTTCATGAGTGACGTGTTCTTCAGTTCACCAACTCCATTTTATTGAGGTGTATATGAAACTATACATTAATGTTTGATTCCACGTTTAGCCAGAAATGCATTAAAGTCAAAAGACATATATTCCCCCCCTCAATGAGAATGGAGGGTGCCCATTTTACATGCTAACAGATTTTCAACCAAAACCAAAAACTATTTGAAGCACATGAACACTTTGGACTTTGCTTTCAGTGGATATACCCATGCATGCCTGGAAAAATAATCAATGAAAGCCCTGAAGTAAAGATAGTTTCCAAAAGAGGGTGTCTATATAGGACCATAGACATCACTGTGAACAAGCTACAATTTCTAAGTAGCTCAAACTGAACCATCTTTTGGAAAGGAGGAACGCTGCATTTTGCCCAAAACACAACCTTCACAAACATGTTTTTCGGGTGCCTCAAGTTTGGGCAAAGAGTACACCATTTCAGATTTCTCCAAGCATAGCAAACTAGCAAAATTCAGATGACCAAAGCGTGTATGCCAAAGCTTTGCATCTGACATAGCCTGAGAATCATGTACTGCACATACTGGATCATTCATAGATTTTTCATAGTCTATGAGCTAATACAGGCCACGACATAACATTCTAGATGCAATAATCATGTCGCCATTTGATAGATCATGAACTCTACATCTGTCATCAACAAATTTCACAACCAAGCCAATCTTGGCTAATGCACAAACTGATAACAGATTTTTCTTGACCCTTGACACAAATAAAGCATCCAACAAAGTGAAAGAACTACCATCAGCAGTATAAGAATGATAATACCAACTCCCATGATAGGATAAGAGGATTTGTTGGCACATGTGAAAGTATTCCCTGTAGGGGTAAGCTCAAGTGAAGTGAAGAAACTACACTGCAAGTTAATATGGTTGGTTGCCCCACTAAAAAATACCAAACATCTGAATCTATTGCAGACATACACTGCTCATGAGAATATGGTTCAAAATTGTAGATATTAGTAAATGTCCATTCTTCATACTGCACAATATTTGTGGACTCTGTTTTTGGTGTAGAGGCCTCTACAACAACCGTTCGAGCCTCTTTTTTCTTTGCCTCTTTTGCAGCCAGTTTTGGACTGTTCTTTATGATATGATCGTCTCGTTTATAGTACTTACAAAAGAATTTTTGCTTTAGTGATTTATTCTCATGTTTCTCTTCCTTCTTCAAATGTGCAGCATTTGTAAATTTCTGCTTACTCGTAGGTGAGATCCATTTACCTTTGCCCTTCTGAATAGCCAGGAAAGCTTGATCTGTAACATGCATAATGGACCTATTCTGCCTAGACTGATCTTCCTGCAATAGAATAGAGACTAACTCCTCAAATGTCAAGGCATTTGGATTGCCTTTCATCATCAAAAAAAGAGTAGAAGCAAAACTCTAATATGAGTTAGGAATACCATTCAGAACGGTCTGCACAAGTATAGGGTTCTAATCCACATAGCTTCTTGTGTAGCATTTGCAATTCCTCTATACTCAGCTTCTGTTGATGAGAGAGAAATTATGGGTTTCTTCTTTGAGAACCATGAGATCAATTTTGTACATGAAAAAATAAGGTATCCAGAGGTACTTCACCTATCATCTTTAGAGCCTATCCAATCTGAATCACAAAAGATTTTAACATCTATATTAGATGTACATGGATAGTATAATCCTTCATTCATTGTACCCTTCAAATATTTTAGAATTCTCTTGGCTGCTTCCATGTGAGGCCTCCTTGGAGTATGCATGAATCGACTCAACACACTTACTCCATAACAAATATCCACTCTAGTTAGTGTAGCATTATTTAGGCTTCCAACTAGGCTTTGTTAGCTAGTTACATCTTCAATTAGCTCACCTTTAGAAGCACTTAACTTCAAATTTACCTCCATGGGAGTACCTACAACCTTTGTATTCTCCATCTTTAAATTGGAGAGCATATCTCCAATGTATTTCCTTTATATGAGAAGCATACCTTCCTTTGTGACCTCTGAATGATTCCTCTTAATGAAGAGGGAAAGATCGGCCTTGCGTACATTAAGACCTTTATCCTGCAAATAAGTAACAAGTCTATGATTCCAAGTTGTAGGAGCTTGCTTCAAGCCATACAAAGCTTTCCTTAACCTGCACACATGTTCACGGTATGATTGATCTTCAAAACTAGGAGGTCAAGCCATATATGTGAAGAGATGGATAGGTATGTGCTTGAAGATGAAGAGGTGTTGCAAAATCCTTGATCTACACCAACCAATTGAACTCCAGGAGTATATGGTGGGCCCTTTTAGCTTGCCAATGGATGTATTAGACACCCTATGTACCTTGGAAGATCACTCTCAAAAAGAAAGATCAAATCAGATAAGTTGGAGTTAGCTCAGAGGTGAAAAACTTGCTATTTTGGTTCATACACATGTCCATTGTTTTGCATACTTCTCTGAGCATAGCAGCAATTAGCTTAATTCCTCTTGGGGAAGTCTAGTTAACTTAAAGAGCTAACTTTCAAGAATAATTTCATCAAAAATAATAAACCACACACTGAGAATGAGTTTTACCAAGTGATGACATCATCCCGATTTTCACGGGCTGCTACAGTTTGAGACCAGTGAGCAGAAAAATGAACATAACTCAAAATTTAGGAATCCAATGATTATGAAAATTTGTATGGTTATACTAGACAGTAAGCTTAATTCAACAAGATTTAAAACATTGGATTTGGGTAAGTAACCAATGAGAAATGGCTCTGACAAGGTGAGTGAAAAAGTCGGGTACCTGACAGAGAAGTGAAGATGAACAGATACTGTTGACTTCAACTGAACATAACTGAAGATTACAACATCTAAATGACATGAAAATTTGTGAGCATATAGTAGACTTATAGAGCTAACTTTACCAAGTTAAATCATTGAAAATGATGCACCAAGCTCAGAGAAACCATCTCTGCAATCTGGCTGAAAAAACTGAGAGTAATGGCAATGAGTAGTACACTTCACAAGAACATGAACATATGAACTCAAATAATCATGAAAATGAAAGTAAATTGCTTGTAAAATACAATGACTTACTGATACATATGTGTGCCTTGTAATCACACCTTGATATGGCATAAATCTCAGCTCTTGGAGGTCTTCACATAGGTCTCTCTAACCACGACTAAAACTGCCATCTATTTATAGTTGAGTTTGGGAGGCTAACTGCCCTCAATCACTCTCCAATCAATCAATGATTGATTTGATTCTCTACCTACCAAAAATCACGAATTCGTGGCTCCTCTTTCCCTTTTTGATCAAGTGGACTCAACCACTTAAGATTCTTTCACTTTTACATTAAGTAAACTCTTCAAACGTTACAAGAGGTAGTTCACAAGTGAACTTTACATAGTCTTCATTTTAAGGCTTCTTCTATGACTCTGTGGGACTCAAGCCAATACTTAGGCTTGTCATAGACTTGCTCCAACAGCTCCCCCTCAAGCCAAGTATGCTTGAGGTCTTCAATCTTCCAAGATTACTTGCAAACCAATCATAGCCTTGAATTTGCAAAACTTTGTACCATCCAATGCTTTGGTTAGAATATCTGCACATTGTTGATGAGTGGACACATATGATATTTGAATCTCTTTGCTTAGAACCTTCTCTCGTACATAGTGATAATGAACTTCAATATGTTTAGTCCTTGCATGAAAAATAGGATTAGCAGCCAAATGAATAGAATTCATATTGTCACAAAAAATAGTTGGAGTTCCAAACTCCAATCCAAGATCTTTGAATAATGTCTTCATCCACATAGCTTCTTGTGTAGCTATGGCAAGACCTCTATATTCAGCTTCAATAGAAGAGAGAGCAACTGTGGGTTGCTTCTTGGATGACCATGAAATAAGCTTTGAACCTGCAAAGGTAAGATAACATGAAGTGCTCCTTCTATCTTCTTTGGAGCCAACCCAATCTGCATCAGAAAATAGCTTCAAACCTAAATCAGATACATAAGGATAATAAAGTCCTTCATTTCTAGTTCCTTTGAGATACTTGAGAATCCTTTTGGCAGCATCCATATGTGGTTTCCTTGGTGTGTGCATAAATTGGCTTAGCACACTCACACTGTAACATATATCTACTCTTGTCAATGTGGCATAGTTGAGACTACCCACTAGACTTTGATATGATGTGATGTCCTCTATGAGTTCACCTTCATGTGAGCTCAATTTGTGATTGACCTCCATTGGAGTACCTGCAATCTTACAATCTTGCATCTTGAATTTTGCCAACATGTCCTTAATGTACTTTCTTTGAGTGAGAAACAAACCATGATCTTTGTAGACAACTTCCAAACCTAGGAAGTAGGTCTGCTACAGTTTTACCAAACCTAGAATGAGTTTTACCAAGTGATGACATCATCCCGATTTTCACGGGCTGCTACAGTTTGAGACCAGTGAGCAGAAAAATGAACATAACTCAAAATGTAGGAATCCAATGATTATGAAAATTGGTACTCTTATACTAGACAGTAAGCTAAATCCAACAAGATTTAAATCATTGAATGTGGATAAGTAACCACTGAGAAATGGCTCTGACAAGGTGAGTGAAAAAGTCGGGTACCTGACAAAGAAGTGAAGATGAACAGATACTGTTGACTTCAACTGAACATAACTAAAGATTGCAACATCCAAATGACATGAAAATTTGTGAGCATATATTAGACTTATAGAGCTAACTTTACCAAGTTAAATCATTGAAAATGATGCACCAAGATTAGAGAAATCATCTCTGCAATCTGACTGAGAAAACTGAGAGTAATGGCAGTGAGTAGTACACTTCACAAGAACATGGACATATGAACTCAAATAATCATGAAAATGAAAGTATATTGGTTGTACAATACAATTACTTACTGATACATATGTGTGCCTTGTAATCACACCTTGATATGGCATAAAGCTCAGCTCTTGGAGGTCTTCACATAGGCCTCTCTAACCACGACTAAAACTGCCATCTATTTATAGTTGAGTTTGGGAGGCTAACTTCCCTCAATCACTCTCCAATCAATCAATGATTGATTTGATTCTCTACCTACCAAAAATCACGAATTCGTGGCTCCTCTTTCCCTTTTTGATCAAGTGGACTCAACCACTTAAGATTCTTTCACTTTTACATTAAGTAATCTCTTCAAAAGTTAAAAGAGGTAGTTCACAAGTGAACTTTACATAGTCTTCATTTTAAGGCTTCTTCTATGACTTTGTGGGACTCAAGCCAATACTTAGGCTTGTCATAGACTTGCTCCAACAATATATACTCCTTGGATATCCAACCATTTACGAAAGCATTTTTAACATCCATTTGATATATCTTCCAATCCTTGGAAGATACACCACTCATGAGTACCCTAATAGTAGGCATTTCTGCAATAGGTGAAAATGTTTCTTCATCATCAATGCCTTGGGTTTGTGCAAACCCTTTGGCTACAAGCCTAGCTTTGTACCTATTAATTGAACCATCAAAATTCTTCTTTACCTTGTGTATCCATCTTGAACCAATGACCTTCATAGATGGAATCTTGGGTACTAATTCCCAAGTCTGATTTTCTTGTAAAGCTTCTATTTCTTCTTCCATGGCACTTCTCCATTCTGTCTTCTTCTTGGCTTCTTCATAGGTAGAAGATTCTTTAGAGTTTGAGTCCTATGCTATATATATTGACTGTTTAGTGACCAAACAAGTGTCATATCCATACCTTTTTGGATTTCTTTTCTTTCTAGTAGATCTTCTTATAGTTTGTTGAGATGATTGTGCCACATCTCTCAACTCTTGCACTTTAGCTTTACCTTTGGAGCTCCAAGAATTGTTTTCCCTTCTTGGAGACTTTTGATCATCATCAAAATCACTTGATGCTTCAAATGTGAGCTCATTCCTCTTTGATAATTTTGGAAAGTCTTCCTCTAGATCATAGGGAAGTTTGATTTTCCTACAATCATTTTCAATACAAGACTTGTTTTCATCAAACACAAAATCTCTACTTACAATGTGCTTGGATTTTATAGCCTATAACCTTTTTTATTAAGGTCATAACAAATGAAGATGCATTTCTCTCCCTTTGGATCTAATTTGCCTCTAATTTGTGATGGTATGTGTGCATATGCTATGCATCCAAAGATTCTACAATTATCAAGGCTAGGTTTTCTTCCATTCCATGTTTCATATGGTGTCATCCCATTCAATGATTTTGATGAGAGTCTATTGATCAAGTATCTCGCTGTAGATACAACCTCTGCCCACACGTAATTGGGTAGTCTCTTCTCATTTAGCATCGACCTTTCAACCTCCAGTAGTGATCTCTCTATCGTGGGAGAAATATACTCCCCCTCCCATTTGACCTTAGTCTCTTCAAGGTTCTACCTATTTGATTTTCTACAACTACTAGATATTTCTTCAAGCATGAAAACATGCTTTGTAAAGTACAATATGGTCCATCTACTACAATCATCAATGAATGATACATAATACTTGGACCTAGAGATTGAAGGTTCCTTACGTGGTCCCCATACATCTGTATGAACTAGCTCCAATAGATCTCCATGAATGCATCCCTTCTTTGTGAGTGGTTGCCTATGTGACTTACCAAATCGACAAGCACTAAATTTGTAGATCATTTGTTGTTTGTTTATGTTTGGTAGACCAAGCACACTTTGATCCCTATTGATTTGCTTGAGAGATCTTTCACCTATGTGAGCTAATCTTTTGTGCCAAGTTTCCAACTTTGATAGAGGTGGGCTACCATAATTGACCAATGCAATATTTCTAGTATATTGGAGTTCAAATGTAAATAATCTACCTAAATTTTCTCCTCTTGCTATTCTCTTGAATCCTTGATGTGGATCCTCAACAAATGCTCCATTCTTTGTGAATTTTACATGCAATCCTTTCTCAACAATTTGACCTACACTTATGATGTTCTTGGTGCTAGCTGGCATATATAATACTTTGCTCAATAGGTTCATATCACCATATGAAGCCTTCACATTACCTATCTTCTCAACTGGATGTCTTGTGTCATCTTGTGTTTGGACTTCATGTCTTCCTTGGATCCTCCAAGTTTGAGAGTAGAGCTACATTCCTTGCTACATTATTTGAGAAACTTGAGCCTATATAGAATACATGTTCATCTACTTTATCTTGCTTCATGGTCATGTTCATTAGAAGAAGTGAATCCTCTTGAGTTTGATCAACTGCATAGTTGTTGTAGTCTCTTCTTCCTCTATATCCTCCTTGGTAGTTTTTGGTGTTGTATGAGTTGTTATTGTATCCATTATTGTTGTTGAATCTACCTCTTGAGCTTCCATAGCCTCCTCTATTGTAACCTCTACCTCTTTGATTCCTAGGATTCCTGAAACAATTATTAGTGATATGATTAGTTAGGCCACATATGCCACATGGAGATGAGCTTTGATCTTTCCACCTACCTTGGCTTCTTCCTCTACCTCTTCCTCTTGAGCCTCTACCTCTACCTGCAAATTTTGCTTGAGAGGTGCTCCCTTCATCATTAGAATTTTTACATTTGCCTTTGCTATCTTTGTTCTTGTTCTTATTTGTATAGTGAGCAGAGGATTGATTACCTTTTGAGTTATCTCCATTATTCATAAGCTTTGCCTCATGTGTGAATAGTTTTCCCATGAGAATGTTCAAATCAGGAACTTGCATGTCCATGTAGAGGTCCATAGTTATGGTGAAAGCTTCCCATTTTTCATCTGACTTTATTCCATTGATCACTTGCCTTATTATTTGCTCTTCATCAATGATTTCTCCAATGCTTCAAAGTTGGTCTGCTATATCCTTCAGTTTGGTGACAAAATCAGTCACACTTTGTTTGGGCATCTTCTTGAGTGTGGTGAATTACATGCACTCTCACAAGTATAGTAACTCTTCAAGATCCTCCATGTCAAATTTTTGCTTCTTGAATACTAAAATCCCTAAGAGAATTTTAGCTTCCTTGATGTCAGTTTGAATGGCTTTAAAGAATAGCCAACAGCTAACATGTAAATACCAACAAAGAAATATGTTTATAATCTTTCATTTCCATGGAGAAGAGTTCATTTCGCCCCTTACTCATATTACTATAACTAGTCTTCATTTGAACTTTCTTATGCCAAAACAGCAAAAATTGGCTTACTCATTTTTACCATTTTGCATGTTTCGATTCCTTTAACTATGATAGCCTTATCATCCATAGCTCTCAAATGATATATCTTGGTAATGCACATAAGTTCTATTGCAGTCGAGTATTGTTGATATACACATAATTTTTTGCCATGATACTACCATATGAAAACTCTTACTAATATCAAGGAGGATGCCAAATCTATGCCAAAAAAGAGTGTGCAAATCAAAGCTCCTTATAGTCAACCACAAGACTAGATAGTCATCACTAGCCAAATCCATTGGGCATAGTGTCCCTTAGGTTATATAACATCCCAAGTATGTGTAGAACTAAGAATGAATACATGTTCACACACAAATACACCATGATTATGAGCATGAGATTATGATCTAAAAGTGATGGGAATATTTTATTAGGACATTTGTGGCCTCGATTGAGAAACCTTTGGCATCCAAGAAAGATGTTGGGGGGAAGTTTTATGAGGGCATAGCTTACTCTTTAATGCTAGATGACACCTTGATATTTGTGTCAAAGATGACTTTGATAAAGAGCTCCTTGCAAAGATCAATGTCAACATAGGTGAGGTGGACCTTTGGGAGCAAGAACTTTTTTTTAAGAATTTACCTAATGCCACTTGAGACAAAAAACCCAGAAATTCAAACAAAGGGGACACAGGATTAAAGGTTGCCCCTAAGAAATAAAAACCTAGAAATTCAATCAAGGGGGAACTGGAGTGGCAAGGACATAGGATTAAAGACTCACCCCTGAGACAAAAAACCCAAAAATTTAAACAAGCGATAACTAGAGTGGCAACTCAACCAATTGAGGTGGTGGCCCTAAAGGTTGGAAAATCGAGCTCTGAAATGTCCCCTTCAAAAATTAAGAAAGTCAAAGAATCCTTGCTTTGAAATCTTGATGTGATGGCTTTATCGAGGTTCTTCATAGATGATGGAGAAACTCCAAAGGCTCTCAAGGTAAGGGTTCTTCTCAAAATATTCACAATGGCTTGTTGGGAGCAAATTCTACTCACTATATCGCTAATCTAGAAGGTAAAATGAAAAAGTAAAAAAAGAAGTTAACCTTGTTGATATATTTTGGTAGTGATGTGTGTGAACACACTTAGGATCGTTGGGGCACTTTTTTCCATCTTTAGGAGGTTTTTTCCCTAGCTTGTATATACCCCTATAACCCTAATAGCTTACGTATCTTTGTACATTCACTTGGTAATACATTCAATATTGTGTGTTGTGCTCCAAGCTTCTTCTTCTTCCTTGTTTTGTTTTTGTGCTTCCATAGACCTCAAACTCTAAAAATTGGTATCACAGTAGGTTTCTGCTTGATCAAGGGTATAGTCAACACTCCTCTAGTCATAGTCTCAAAATTGCACCAAAATTGGTGAGCAGACTCAAGGCAATTAGGAGTTCAAAAGCACTTCACTATGGTGTTGAAATTTTGATCTGAGCTCGTTTTGGCCTCTGAATACACTATCGTAATGCTTGTGTAAGAAATTTTGTCCTTGATAGGGTAGTTCAATTCAACTTTTTGAGATACAATCACTTTTTGTATCAGGGTATTTTAGTTAGAGGCCATGGCTAAAAGCAATGATGTGTTTCGTGTGTTGGCTATTGAGGATAAATTGGATGGTACTAATCACCCATTATGGGCATATATGATGGATCTTATATTGGTAGCAACATTATTATGGAATATTGTGTAGGATGTTGAAAAATGTCCTACTACACGTGCAAATATAGTTATACACTTATTGAAGCTCATGCAGATGGTCTTGAAGATGATGATCTTCAAATTCCTATTTGTGTTGCATTTCGTGTTGCACCTACTACAGAGCAATGTTTTTGGCATGGCAAAGCTGCTCATGCACATGCATTGATAGCTTTGTTTGTCAAGCATGCCATTATTCCTCACATTTGCTCTTGTAAAACAGCAAAGAATGCTTATGATACACTACCACTTTGTATCAAGAAAGGAATGAGGCTCGTGTTGCTTACCTCCAAAAACAGCTGGACAGTGATCATATGAATGAAGGAGATTCTATGGATAATTTTTAACAAAGACCAAAGATTTTAAGGAATAATTGATTTATGTTGATGGTCTTACAAGATAGCTCACTTGTGTAGACTATTCTTAATGGTCTTCCGGATTCATATTAGACTTTTGCTTCTACTCTTCGATTGATAATGAAAGACAATCCAAATACCTTAACGTTCAAGGATTTAGTCTCTATTTTGTTGTAAGAAGTTTAGTCTAGGCAGAACAGGTCGATCATGTGTGTTGCAGATCAAGCTTTCTTAGCTAGTCAAAAGAGCAAAGGAAAATGGAGCTCATCTTCTAGCAAGCAGAATCTGCTAGTGCTGCACAGTCAAAGAAGGAAGACAAAGATGAGAAGAAAACAAAAAATTAGAAATAATTTTGCAAATATTCTAAAGGACATGATCATTTCATAAAGATTTTCCCGAAATTGGCTGCAAAAGAGGAAAAGAAAAAAGAGGTTGGAATGGTTGTTGTAGAGACCTCTACACACGAAATAGAGTCTCTTAATCTTGTGCAGAATGAAGAATGGAGGTTAACTATTGTATGGGTTATGAACCAAATTCTCATGAGCAGTGCATGTCTATGGTAGACTCAAATGTTTGGTACTTTGATAGTGGGGTAAATCCTGTAATGGGAGTTGGTAAGATCATTATTTCTACTATTGATGGTATTTCTTTCACATTGTTAGATGGTTTGTATGTGCCAGGGATCAAGAAAAATTTGTTGTCATTTTCAGCATTAGCCAAGATCAACTTGGTTGTCAAATTCATTGATGATAGATGTACAGTTCTCTTTCAAATGGCAATGTGATTATTATTTCTATCATTTTATGTCATGGGCTATACAAGATCATAGATTATGAAAAATCTATGAATGATTCAGCATGTGTAGTTCAAGATTCTCGGGCAACGTGAGATGCAAAGCTTTGACATGCATGTGTTGGTCATCTAAATTATGCTAGTTTTCTATGCCTACAAAAATCTAAAATGGTGTCCTCTGTACCCAAGCTTGAGGCACCTTGTAATCATGTTTGTGAAGGCTATATTTTTGGCAAAATGTAGTGTTCCTCCTTCCCAAAAGATGCTTTAGTTAGAGCTACTCAGAAATTGTAGCTTGTCTACAATGGCGTTTGTGGTCCTATACAAGCACCTTTTGGGAACTACCTTTACTTTGTGACTTTCATTGATGATTTTTCCAGGCATGCATGGTGTATCCATTGAAAAAAAAATGAAGTGTTTATGCGCTTAAAATAGTTTTTGGTTTTGGCTGAAAGTCTATCAACATGTAAAATGTCCACCCTCCATTCTGATCGAGGGGAGGAATATATTTCTTCTAGTTTTAATGCATTTCTAGCTAAAGGTGGGATAAAACATCAGTATGCAATGCCATATACACCTCAACAAAATGGAGTTGCTGAAAGAAAGATCAAGTCATCGAGATGGGTAGGTGTATGGTCAAAAGTGAAGCTTTACCACATAGCTTCTGACTTGAGGTGGTTATGTGTGCATCATATGTACTTCATAGGTGTCCCACTAAAGCATTGTAATAGATCACTCCATATGAGGCTCCACATGGTCGCAAGCCATCTTTTGCTCATTTGCATGTCTTTGGATGCCTGGCATATGCATAAGTGCTTGAAGAACAATGCGAGAAATTTGATGATAAAACAGTGAGATGTATTTTTGTTGGGTATAGTTATGAAAGCAAAAACTATCATCCATAGACTAAACACATTTTGGTTATCCATGATGTTGCTTTTTGTGGAAGAGGCAATTCAGCCATTACGTTCATGTACCAAGAAGACATCAGTTAGCTCTAGAGATGTGTTTTATACTTTGCTTCCTCTTTTTACAGGTGGAATGCCTAGTGGTGATCCAAATGAGGTGATTTCTTAGCCTTTACAGGTTCCACATGATGATGTAGATCATTCCATTTTTCATGCAGATTTACACGATGCACTTGTTGATGAGAGGACTGATATAGAGGAGGCAAAAGCTATAAGATAGCAATTTAGATGCACCTATTCATATCCTACTCGTTTAGGCTCTCATCGTGCTTTCTTTGCATCAGATTGCTATGTAATCATTGGCTCTACTCTTTGTGATGAAGATGAGCTTGTTTCTTTTGATGAAGCACAAAAATCAAAAAATTGGATGGTTGTTATGCCATCACAATATGATGTTATTATGAAGAATGGTACCTGGCATTTATGTGATTTGCCCCTAGGCAAAAAGGCCATAGGCACTAAATGGTTATACAAGTTGAAATGTAAACTTGATGGAACAGTTGACATGTATAAGGCAAGGCTTGTTGCAAAAGGTTATGCTCAAGAAAGAGGCATTGATTTTGATGAGACCTTTTCTTCCACATGTCAAATGACTACTATTCATAGCATCTGTGCACTTAGAGCTCATCATGGTTGGAATGAACATTAGTTGGACATTAAAACAAATGGTGAATTACATGAAGAAGTGTATGCATTTTAGCCTCGTAGTTTTGTGCACAAAGGGCATGAAAACAAAGTGTGCATGTTGAAGAAGTCATTATATGGTTTGAAGCAAGCACCACTTGCTTGTTATGAAAAAATACATTCCTACTTGATTTCACATGGTTTTGAGAGTAGTCCAATTGAGAGCACCTTATATTTTAAGCATGTAGATGATGTACTTTTGATCATCATTGTATATGTTGTGCTGCTCATTGGTCCTAATGAGAAGCATATTGTTGATTTTAAGGCTGATTTACATGCCACTTTTCAGATGTCAAATTTGGAGCATTTACATCATTATTTGGACATTTACTTTATGCAAGTTGATGAAGGAATAGCTCTATGTCAAATAGAATATATTGACACATTATTGCAGCTTTTTGGCATTGACGATTGCAAACCTATTTCCCCTCCTATGGATACAGGTTTAGAATTGAATCTTCATGATGTTGGAGATGCATTTGATGTTGTTCTCTATCACTAGGCTATTCGATCCTTGATTTACTTATGGATAACTCGGCCTGATATTTAGTTTCATGTCTCTCACATGATCAAGTTTATGCATTTCCTAGGTATCAAGCATTGACAAGTGGCTAAGCACATATTTCACTAATGGAGTGGCACTTGTCTACTTCAATTGTTTTATCCCAAGGATCATTACCACCAAATTTACATGCTTTCTTTGACTCAAACTGGGCTAATTGCTATGGTGCATGTGTGTCCATCAATGGTTCTTACTTCAAGCTTTGTAGCTCATGCACATCTTGGTTGAGCAAGAAGCAACCTACTATGAGGCTGAGTATAGGACAACATTTACATTGATCGTTGAGTGTTTGTGTCTTAGATTCCTATTGGGTGATTTAGGAATTGGTCAATCTTTTTCCACCACCACCTTCAATTACATTCAGAGCGCATTGGTAGTTGGGAGGAACCCTATGTTCCATGTTCACACTAAGCAGATTCAGGTGCACTATCATTATGCCAGGGAGAGGTTCTCTACTAGAGAGATCAATTAGGCATATGTACCCACACAAGAGAACATTGCACACCTTTTCACAAAGGTTCTCCCTATGGAGAAGTCTAAAGCTTTCTACAAAGCTTTGGGCTTACTTCCTTTTGTGGATTGATCTCTTTCCACATAGTTGGGCACTTCCTTATACATGCATGCCAGTTCCTTGTTCACCACATCACTCCTAGGGGGTATTTGCTCATATATATCAATAGTGATGTGTGTGAACACACTTAGGACCATCGGGGCACCTTTTTCTCTCTTTACAAGTTTTTTTTTCCCGCCTTGTATATACGCCTATAACCCTAATGAGTTACTTATCTTTGTACAAACACTTGGTAATACATTTAGTATTGTGTGTTTTGCTCCAAGATTCTTCTTCTTCCTCATGTTGTTCACATGCTTCCGCAGACAAACTCCAACAAACCTCTTGGACTATCTAGGAGGGATGAAACAAATTGAAGACTTGGACAATGCCATGGGCAAGGAGGATAACAGAGAGGAATATACCACTAGAAATTAAGACAATCCCAATAGTGAGAGCTTGATAATTGGATCCATAGTTGGAGATTCCTATGCTAAGAAAGTAAATATTCTAAAAGGTAATCTCCCTATGGATTTTCCATGGAAGAGCCCACTTAATGGCAAATTCCCCTCCCATGTCTTTCCTTCTAAAAAAAAGATGAGGGAAGAAACAAGAAATTAGGGATAAATTCAGAAACCTGAAGGGTCTTCAACGAAAGTTCTCTCTTTCAATATATGGGGTCTTATGGATCCCTATAGAGCATTTACTTGTGGCCAATGGATTTGAGAAAAAACTCTTGACCCATACTTTATTTTTCAATAAAAGATTGAAATTGTCAGCGATGATCTTTGTATGATGATGATTATCTTAGTATACATACATAAATGCATTAAAAAATAGGGTTTTAGGATTTATATAAGTATCTATACATAAACACATAAGAAATTAGGGTTTTAGGGTTTATATTAGTATATATACATAAATACATTAAAAAATAGGGTTATAGAGTTTATATTAGTACATATTTATTATTTATATTAGTATGTATGATAAATACACAAAACATTATGGTTTCTAGGATACATAAAAAATTAGGGTTCTAGGATTTATATACATAAATACGCAGTATTAACTCTAGTAAATATACATGAATACATAACAAATATGATTTTAGAATTTATATTGGTATATATACATAAATACATAAAAGTAGGGGTCTAGGAGTTATATACATTAATACATAAATAACAGGGGTTTTAGGATTCTATATGTCT
Source organism: Ceratopteris richardii (assembly GCA_020310875.1). Classification (NCBI taxonomy): domain Eukaryota; kingdom Viridiplantae; phylum Streptophyta; class Polypodiopsida; order Polypodiales; family Pteridaceae; genus Ceratopteris; species Ceratopteris richardii. The sequence continues at coordinate 90,747,328 of CM035431.1, read as the reverse complement.
ACATACATAGACAGATCTAGAATTAGGGTTTTAGGATTTATATAACAAATACACAAAAAATTGGGTTTTATAAATTTATATTAGTATATATACATAAATATCTAAAAAATATGGCTCTACCAAAGGGTCTATAGATGAGGCTATGGACAGATTGAGGATGTGGTTAGCACTGTTCTTTAAAGGTTTTTACCAGTGTGTTACCAATGCACCTACCCGACTAGTGTATCACTTATTCTACCAATGGGGATATTGATGCATATACCTACTAACTTCCATTGATGGGTCTTTTAACACTTACAATGATGATGTGCATTAGAAGAACTACCAAAAAACAATCTATATGTTGTAGTGGAAATGGGACTATAGTATTTTTTGCATACTTAGCTTAAAGAAAATGATGAACATAATGCTATAAATAAACAAATCATGTCACTAGGTCTCTTTTTTCGATTAGTATTTTTTTTATTTACAATTCCAAATTTTAGGGTTCTACCAATTTCCAAGGTTTTAACCAAAATCGGATTTTTCTATCCAATTATTACTTCATGAAGTCTGAAAGGAGTCACAAAATAGAGTTTCGGTATCTTAAATAGTACTTTTGTGAATTTATTATTTTTTTATATTTATATAATGCTTGGAAAAAATGACAAATAGGTGTTGATTATGCAATGCTTCAAATTTCTTTCTCCAATGTGTGTTAATTTGTTGTGTTAAACCTCTAATTCTAATAGTGTTTGTGTACCACAATATCTTCCTAGTGTCTTGAGTTCAAAGGTGAACAATCTACCTGTCTTTTCTCCTTTGGAAATCTTCATGAAACCCTCGTATGGATCCTCTCTGCATATACTCTATAATTTGTCAATCTAACCTCAACTCCTTTCTCCATAATCTATCATAAACTTATAAATTTTTTGTGATGTTAGGTAGTTACAAAACTCTAGTTAATAGATTCATATTACCAATTCAAGATTTGACATGTCCAATCTTATCCACAAGGTGCCTTGTATCATCTCTTTTCTATAGTGCATGCTTATTTTTTGGGTCGTCCAAATCTAAGAGTAATGTTATATTCCTTACGACATGATTTGAACATTCAAAATCAATATAGAATGCATGTTCATCTGATTTACCTTCTTTCATACTTAAGTTCATGAGTAAAAAGTGAATCTTCTTATGATTGACCATGTATGTAATTATTTTAATCTCTCCTTCCTTTGTATCATCCTTTATACTTCTCTTTTTTAGCTTTTTTTGCCATTGTATCCATAATTTTTATTGTATCTACCTCTAGGAGATCCATATCCTCGTCTGTTATAACATTTTTTTCTCTGATTTCTTGGGTTCTTGAAAGAATTTTGTGTGCTGTGGTTGGTTAATCCATAGATAGCACAAGATAAGAAGCTTTGAGATCTCCCCCTCCCTTTTCAACTTATTTTCCTCTTCATCTTGTACCTCCCCCTTTAGGGAAAGGATTGATTACCTTTTTGGGTGTTTACATTCTTTGTAAGCTTTGCTTCATGATTGAAGATTTGTCCCATGAGTGTGTTGAGATTCGATACTTGCATGTCCATATACAAGTCTAGTGCAGATGTGAATGATTTCCACTTATCATCTACTTTGATTTGACTTTGCTAATTGCTCATTTATCACTTTTATCTTGGTAACGAAGCCGATGACATCCTTAGGTTATTCCTTGAGAGAGATGAATTCAATCCATAGTTGATTCTTCCTAGCTCTAGTGCTTGAACAAAAGAATGACTCTAGCACATTCCTAGTCTTTTGTGATTCTTGAAATTTCTAATGTGTGGTAATAGAAAGTTAGATATAAATTTTAAGGTATATGTCCTTGCTAAAGCATCCTTTTCACATTGCAAGCTATGATTGTGAGAAGGAAACCCATATATTTTAGAATGTGGATATACAGAATGCCCAAAGCTCTCATCCTCCTAGCAGTTGAGCTAAATCCTTTTGCACAACTTCAAATAGGAAGATACACGAGCTATGAAGGATTATAGAAAAATTTTAGAGTGAGTACAATGAGAGAAAAGAACTCAAGGGTGAAATCCGGACATTTTAGGAAGCAAACAATGTGCATACAGAGTCACATAGAGTAATGGATTTCTTTGCACATAGAGCTCCATATATTTGCATACAAAAGTAGCCGAAGATGTTAACTTCATGATCCATGTGATTGCTATAGACATGACCACATATTCATTTAGAGAGCATTGAGAAGTAGGAAGAATCTATACATAGTCACACAGCAATACATGAAATCATAATGTGGATTATAAAACTACTTTTAAATGTATTGAATAACGATATACAATTTTTGCGGGTGTTGGAGGACTCCTATGGCTATGAGTGTGTTTTTTCCTCTATATATACATACATACATACATACATACATACATACATACATACATACATATATACATGCATACATACATAAAACTAGCAAAAGCATTAGGAAAAATCTAAATCGTATACCCTTCCTCTACCATTTTTTCAAAGAATATCATCAAGAAAATGAATCTCACTGGAAAAAAATTGTTGAAAATTTTCCATTTTTGTTAGCACCATAAGGCTTAAAATGAGTTGAGATTTGAGAGAAATTTGAATACTAAAAATAAAGCTTATGTTTCTATACGTTTAGAATGATCATGTTAAGAAACCCACCAAAAGTATGTAAAGGGATCTAAGGAGCAAAAATTGACTAAAAATATTTCCAAATTTCAAGTTTGAAGATTGCACTTTCTCTCACCACCAAGGCATATTCAAATGCATGACTCCATTTTTGCATAAGAACACAATTTGACTCCAATTTTTTGATATGGCATGAGTCTTAAAAAAAAGAAATAAGAGCAAGAATTAATCTAATCATTAAGAAAGTCATTCCTAGTCTTCCCAATTTCCATCATTATCTTTTTCATTATTCAAGAAATTGGATTTTCCTCAATAAAATTGAGGGAAAGGAAAAAAGAAAAGGGAAGTCTTCCAACTATGATCACTTATCAAATGATCTATCAAAGGTATTAAAGAAACCTTGCTCCTCTTCTTTTGGAGGTTTTGAAATATTTCTTAGAAAAAGGAACTTCTAGAAAGGACAACCACATGATTGTTAAGATAATCCAAGAAAACATTAAAAATATATTATTATGATTGGAGGCCCAATACTTACCTAAAATCTTTATCATATTGCTACCCCTTTGAATTCCACCATATAAGATAGGTATCATTTTCCTCGTCGCAAGGAATTTATCAAAGTCATAAATTTTTTGAATGTTTTTTCCAAGGAATGATATGGATCAAAGTAGAATACACAATTAAAACTAATATTTTTTTCTAATTAGATAATAATAATATATATTATGGAATGTGTTGGAACTTTTTCCTCCAAAGTTCATTTAATTAAGAATTTTTCCTTTATTCATTGACTTGTTTTTTATTTGATAAAAGATTCCAATAGAGGTATACATAATGGCTATCTCATATACAAATCATTCCGTAGAAGGCTAGTCAACTAAGGCTATCTAATAGGCTTGTTTTTTTTTTGTTGTTGTGGAAAAAAATGGATTATGATAGTTGGTGGTTGATGTCATTAAATCGAGTAAAATGAAGAGTATTAAAAATCCAAGGTGTGTAAAATTGATTCTCTTGAAATTATGCCAATGACAATGATTATACCCTTGCACTGAGGGAAAGATTTTATATTCTTTTGAAATTTTGCAAGTATCTTCTATTGCAAGTGGATAAAGATTAAAACATGAAAATATGTTTTTCAAGGTTATATAGACTTTTGCACCCAAACTTATACAAGGTCATCATTGTTCTAAATATCATATGTTACCGTTAGTGTCCATGTGAAAGGCCAAATGGCCATTGGACATTTCTTTGTATATGTTCTTTAATAAAACATATAGTGGCCTGGTCAGTCACATACTGTAAGTTTGACTGCATTCGTAAGACATAAGAAGTATGTCCTCGTTCTCCCTGAGTACTTGTGTTTTGTTGCATATTCTGTCGTCTCTATGCGGAGTATCGTGTGCGGCCTTAGGAGCTCGGTTTTCTACTCTGAGGATATCGTCGTGGAGAACGTGAGAAGGAGAGTGCATTGTGGTGCATCGCCATCGAAATACTTCACTAGTATCAGAGCAGTTTGATGCAAACGCTTTGTTCCTTTTGTGCAAGCAAAGCGAGCACCCCCCCCCCCCCCCCCCCCCCCCCCCCCCCGGCTTTCTCCAAGGCTTACAACTAAGGCGGCGACCAAGGCATAGACCTTGTCATCCGAGTCACCGAAGTCATCGTTGGTTGCACGCGAGGGAGGAGCTCAATGATCAAGGAATATAGAGGTTCCCGATACTTCCTAGGAGATCACCCATCCCAGTACTGTTCCCCCCGAGCTTGCTTAACCGTGGCAATCTCTTGCCACTAAGTTACACTCTTGTGGTTTCTGAAGAAGGGGAAAGACTAAGGTTGACATTACCTTGAACATGTTTTGGTCCCTCAAAGCTTCATTCTTTGCTTTCAAAGCCTATTTCTAAAGCATTTTTGGGGTGTCTTTTGGAGCCGTGTTGGAGCAGTTGCGCACATAGTTCTCTTCACACAGGTCCAAGAACATCAAAAAGAGTGTTCTTTGTACTTTTTCGACATTAAATATCAACCTTTGGGGATGTGTTTTCAGCAACACTCGCAAAATTACAGGTTTCTTGAAAGATTTCAGTTTTGGTGGGAGCAGCCGCTACAAATTTATGCAGGCTTTTTGAGCCAAAAACATCATAGTTGACAGACACTTGCACGTGTTATTGTTTAGTTTTTGGGTTGTGCATTCAGCCTTTTAGTGTCATTTTACTGCATATATTGAGCACATACACATTATGTACGCTTCTATGGATACGCGTATGTATGTCCATGTGGTCATTGATATAGCGGTTACGTTCTTTGCATAAAGCCTTTTACGTTTGATAAAGAGGGTCGTGGTGAGGTTTTCTTAACTGGGAGACACCCAGATATCGGGGTCTCTTCAGTGATGTAGGTGGAAGACTTACCCAGCCTCGCCATAGGAGATGTATGATAGTTGTTCATAGGTGCTTAATAAGCCTAGTTGGCTTCTATTGGGTAATTGATTATATGCAGTGGAGTCACTGATTCACTATGCAGGCAAACATGTTAGTACTTGCAGTTTTATGATATTTTGACACTGTTCATACGCTCATTTTGTAGAGGATACTCTGGCAAAATTTTTCCAAATTTTTGGTTTTGTCAACTATACAGTGGTTGATTTACTCCTTGATACACTTATTCATTGGTGTTCAGACTCTTCTAGCTCCATTATCCTTCCATTCAATTCTCTACCATCATGGCATCAGAGGTCTCAGGCACATCCGGTGGATCAGGGTCTAGTGCTAGTGTTCCGAGGAGGATCTATAGCTTTCAAGGCAAAGACCATTTTGAGATTCGAAAATTTGATGGCACAAACTTTGCTCTATGGAAGAATGAGATTAAAGATGTGCTGATTCAAAGGAGGCAATGGAAGCTAGTAAATGGAATTTCAAAGAAGCCTGCTGACATGGATGAAGATGATTGGGATGAGTTAGATGAAATGGTCAGGTCTACCATTTGCCTGCACCTAGCAGATAATGTTTAATTTATAGTATTAGACTGTGAAAGTGCAGAGGAGCTTTGGAAGAAGTTATGCAATACATATGAAAAAGAGACGGCATCAAATAAAGTCTATTTGATGAGAAAATTATATGACCTTTGTATGAAGGACACAGATAGTGTTGCTGCTCATCTAAGTGAGTTTGATGTTATATTCTCTCAGTTATAGGCTCAAAAAATGGATATGGATAATGAAATGAAAGCAGTATTGATGTTATGCACCTTGCCTTCCGCCTCTTGAGTGAGGAGATTTGTAGAAAATCCATGGTTGGCACTCATAGTGGAGATGCATATAATGTTCGTGATTCTTACCAAGGAAAGAATCAACAATGTGGTAGGAGCAAGAACAAGGAAAAGAATGGTCGACAGAATAAGAGTAGAAGTAAATCAAGGAAGAGGGATATCGAATGTCATTATTGTCATAAGAAAGCATGACTTGTTGCAAAGGGTTTTAAGCATGTTACCATTAGTGTCCATGTGAAAGGCCAAATAGCCACTCGACACTTCTTTGTACATGTTCTTTAATAAAACATATAGTGGCCTGGTCAGTCACAGACTGTAGGTTCAACCGCATTCGTAAGACCTAAGAAGTATGTCTTCGTGCTCCCTGAGTACTTGAGTTTTGTTGCGTATTCTGCAATCTCTATGCGGAGTACCGTGTGCAGCCTTACGAGCTCGGTTTTCTACTCCGAGGATATCGTCGTGGAGAGCGTGAGAAGGAGAGTGCACGGTGGTGCATCGCCATCGAAATACTTCATCATATGACCAAACACTTCAACTTCTTGGTACTCCTATGGGCACTATTATTAGCTATGATCATCACTATAACTAGACCTAGAGTTTCCAAGATCTAAATTAGAAAGTGGAATAATATCTCATCACAATTAAATTATCATGGATTAATTTATATCATTCTTTGGTTCCTTCTCTTCTCTAATATATTTCTTATTGATGACCCTACAAGGAAACATTTAAATGATATCTAAGATTTTAAGAAGCTTGTGGAGAGAAAGGAATTTCTAAGTATTATTATTTCAAGTCCCCATGTCAAGCGAGTTTGTTACAAGCAATGTAGAAAAATGGATCATTTTTTTGGTTGCTAAAATTTGTTATCTTCATTTTTCCAATGATTTATGGACGATTTCTAGGATCCATCTTGTTTTCAGTTTTTACATAAAACACTTTAAAAGTTGGGATTGCCTTGATCTCAAATTGTACACTTATGTACAAAAAGGTAGAAACGGAATTAAAGACTTTATTCTTGTTAGTAATGTGCAATAAACTTGGTATTGATTCACCCACTCTAATAAAGTTCTTGTTAAGTTGGCTTCTCCAAAAAGCTTCTAGAATGGTGTGAAAACATACAAAAGCATGAATAATCCCATTGTTTTCTCATGCAAAACGGTTTTGTTTCCCAAAGTATTGGGCAATCCAAGACAACAAAGGTTTTCACGTCATGAATAGTGGGATATGATTTAGAAAATATACGGAAAATCAATTATAAAAAATGCATGCTCATCTTAAACAAATCATGAGGTATGAGATAATTTATCATGGTGGAGTATTTTACAAAGGCTTATGACCGCATAACAAGAATAATGTGTCGATATAGCTCAAGAGTGTTGTCCATGCTGCCATGGTGATGAGCATGACTCATAAGTTGATAGACTTTTTGTAGCATGAAGAAAGTCTCGTAGGAGTTGGAACCTAATACTACCAAATATATTTCCTTGTAAAGAAAATTCTCCCAAGGAATGCTTAAATTATGACATATATTTATGGAATGGCACTAGATCTTACGTCCTCTTCTCTATTTTAGATCCTTAAATCACAATATTTTCAGAAAGGATGCAAAATTTGGACTTTCTAAAATACCAAGATGTTTGTAAAGAGAAATAAACACAAATATGAAGTTACAAGAATGGAGGGATAAAATTGATTTTGACAAGCCAAGTAAAAGCTGATTGAAAAAAAAAAAAGGAATTTGAGACAAAGCGCTACTCTCTAACAAAGGTTGATCATGAATTAATCATTGACTTCCTCTTTTCGTGTTTGTCATTGTTTGTATCATCCCTATTCTTATCCGGATGCCTCTCATGTCTATGATATTGTTCATATAATATGGTAGAACAAAAAAAATATGCATCTTGGCAATTCCATCCTTACATTACTCCTTGTAGCAGAAGAGAAAATGAGAATACCTCTACCGCCTTGAGGCTGTACACAATTCTATATCGGTCTAAGTTATGTTTAGTGTTATCAGAAATCAAGACACACCAATAGCACAATAAAGGGCATCGAAGGGGTCATCTGTTAGAGACCAATCGCTTTGTATGCCACCTAGGCACATGTGAATGCATGTACATTGTGAAAAGATTTAAGAGAGGCCCAAGTTGCTAGAAGGCCAAAGCAATCAATAAAATCACATGTCTAAGCGAAATCCTTGCTCCAAAAATATACAAAAACAAATGTTTATATCCAATAGACTCTCATAGAAAGCTTTGGTATTATTTTCTCTTAGGTCATTAGGGATGTCATCTAGGCCTTCAACCTCAAGAGGCCCTATGACTTGCAAGTTGATTCGGAATGCAGCCTTCTAAACAAGACCAAGAGATCATGTCCAATCCTCCCAAATAAGAGCAAGAGATGGTCAACTAAAGACATCCATGGAAGATTTCAGATTATTCAAAGCAGGGAAGAACATTAAAAGGGAGACGTCGAGTGTAAAACCATTTGCGTCTAGGTTTTAAAATGACATATTATTAATCAAAATCTTCATTTGAAGATTCGCTTCTATTTCCAGAATTCATGCACTATAGAGCGCTTCACATTGTACCCCAGTTGTTTCAGCAGCTGCAAGTGCAACTAATACTTCTGTATTAAATAAATTCAAAACTTTCTTATTAATGAAACTTTGCCATATAAGTCAACATATCTGCGTTGATTTTCTTCACAAGCTCAAGGATCCAGTTAGCCATTAAAGAAACCTTACGCTGGTTCTTTTCTTATTGCAGGCGCAGAAAAGAAAGCTCGTCATTGCTGTAAATAGAAGAAGAGCAGAGCAGCTTCAATTTTTGACGAATGTATCCACAGTATTGTTCATTGGATCAGTTATAATTCTTTGGTTTCCTCTTTTCTGCGGGAATAGCTCCTCATATTATTGAAATGAAATTTTTCTGAAGGAAACTAACGAGGTAATAGTTCTCCCCTATCTTCCCACATGAGTAGTTACATTGTACCTAAGACAAACATCACTTTTCTTTTACTGTCACCAAGAAAGCAATGCACATTCACCAAGATTTTGCTTTTGCATGCTTCCCACGTGAATGGTGGGAAGGAGGAATGTCCCTGATATAAGCCTTTATTTCAGAAATCCCAGATGTGCCACAATAAGTGATAAACACATCTGTGCATAATCCACAAAATCTCCTTGTCATCATTCTTAAAACCCAGAAATGTACATCTTGTTTTCGTTGGTCTTGCTATCCAAGTGGGGAATAAGACAAATGCATTCTCACTGACAAACAGCACCAAAAGGCATGTTTCGTATTCTCCTACGGGGACATACATCCAGGGAAGTACTATGTAGACATGTATCCCCTTTGATGAAGTAAAGCAATTAGAACTATTAATATTCATTAGTCCGCTTGGATTTGACATGTATCTCTAACCCTGTCCTTTGGTTCATGGATGTGGAATCTAGAAATGTATTCGCTTTTAATGGCGAAAGCATCTGCCAAGGTAAGCGTATCAGATCCTGTCCACGTCCTGTAGGACAATTGGTTGAGCTTTGGCCTCTTGAGGCGGAGGTCCAGGTTTCATGTCCCAGGCTGGACATGTTATGGCTTAGGCCAGTTAAACCCAGTTGTAACCATGTCTCCTTCAGTTGTAACCTTGTCTAACCCCTGCTTTGTGGGATATGGGGGGTCCCACGGGTGCTATGCCCATTCACTTGTACAGTTGCAATTTCAAAGTTAAAGTCCGGGGGAGTAGGCTTCGGCTGAACCTCCATTAGAAGAAAAAAAAAAAAAAAAAAAAAGCGTATCAGATCCCCAATCAAAATAAAGCTTCCTTCCACACACACACACACACACACACACACATGTATTCCCTTTGATGAAGTGAAGCACTTAGAACTATTAATATTCATTAGCCCTCTTGGATTTTATGTGTATCTCCACTATTAATATTCATTAGCCCTCTTGGATTTTATGTGTATCTCCAACCCTGTCCTTTGGGTCATGGATGTGGAACCTAGAAATGTAGTCACTTTGAATGGGGAAAGCATATGACAAGGTAAGTGTATGAGATTCCCGATCAAAATACAGTTTCTCTTTAAATTTGTTCTGCTGTTTCTGTAAGAAATATACACACATGACTTACATTGACAAATCAAGATATGAGTACATTTATCTTGCTCTAAAGATTTTGCACTTCATTGTCCTGATTCTGC